>JAOEHY010019293.1:0-13321 GCA_025447955.1 Psilopsiagon aurifrons | reverse complement strand
GAAGCCATGCTGGCTGTCACCAAGCACCTTGTTGTTCTCCATGTGCCTCAGCATGCCTTCCAGGAGAATCTGCTCCAAGATGTTGCCAGGCACAGAGGTGAGACTGACTGGTCTGTAGTTCCAGTCTGGAAAGGGACTTTTTACAAAGGCATGTATTGACAGGACAAGGAGAAATGGCCTTAGACTGAAAGAGGGGAGATTTAGATTAAATATTAGGAAAAGAATTCTTCACTGTGAGGGTGGTGAGGCACTGGCACTGGTAGCCTAGAGAATGTGCAGGTGTGCAAGGCCAAATTTGACAGGGCTTTGAACAGCCTGGTCTAGTGGAAAGCATCCCTGCCTATGAATGGGGAGTTCAAATGAAACGATCTTTATTGTCCCTTCCATCCCCCTCCCCTCCAAATAAAGGAGGGGAAAAAAAAGCATATCCACAAACCAGGTACCAAAACCTAGATCAAGACACATTAAAATACTTGTTTGAGGACACCATTGCTAATCCTGCTCACCCACCCATTTTTGCTCATTTGATCACTACGGCATAGGTCTGGCAGGATTTTTCTGCATAACTTGTTAAGCATGCCAGTTTGACAGGCTGCTTTAGGAAAAGGTTTCTGCTCTTGCTGTTTGGTTTAGCAGATGCTGGGTTGCAGTTTTGTACTCATAGTGTAGGGGATTAAGGAGACAGAGGATCTCCATGAGAGAATATGGCAATTGTTCAGTGTAAACCCAGCTGCATCCAATAGGCATTCCTGTCGAGGACTGTCCCCAGTTATATAGTTGTCAAATCAACTCAACATTATCTTCTGCTTGGAAAAGCCACTGACTTAGTTCTGTATTCAAGGAGCAGGATTAGCTACTACTGAAGATATGATGGAGTATGAAAGGAAGCAGACAACAGTTCACAGCAGATCAGTATGGCAAGATACAACGATTTCTGAAATGCACTGCTTTGTATGTTGTAAACTGCTGGGCACGCAGGAAAAAGCTGTGCATAGGAAGTTCCTAAAATAATCACAAGCCAAACTGTAAGCCTTTCGAAACTTTACATCTCTAGCTGGCACAGCTTGTAGATATGTGAGAGAAGTACTAACAAGTAGAGAGAAAACTCTGAGGGGAACCCTAGATGTTTTCCATCTGTCACAGGGTAAATAGGCCCTATTGATCATCTACCACTTGATTTATTCTAAATGTTTTCAAGCATTTCACATCTGTAAGTTTCAAATACAAAAATAATTAAACTTTGATTTATGGGAATTACACAAACACGGGTAACTAGATTTTTGTCTAGTCTTTCAAAAATGTGCACTAATCAGCAGTACTCCGCTGTACCATAGATATTCAGAAAGTAGAATGTTTTAGTTTCAAAATAACAGCACCCTGAGCTTGGTTTTTTTTTGTTTGGTTTTTTTTTTTTTTTTGAGGGGTCTGAATAATGCAAAAGGAAGAGTGAAAAAGCTTCAGTGTTGGTTTTAGTTATGTTTTTAGTGTTTCTAATACTGGGTCACAGAAGATATACAAAGCTTTTACAGCCCCACTATAAAACAGCTCTTTATCTTTTCTCCACTAATTCTGTGGTGTCACATTTAACAAAACTAGGAAACTGGAGATAATATAGATGTTTGCAGATTGATGTCAGGTAATAAATAACACTGATTTCGCATACCTGCAAATATAAAGGCACCTTATCACTGTTTAAGTTTCTCACTCTTTGTAATGCCTGCCAGCATTTTAACTCAGGCAAATTATGGTATTGTTTTTGATGTTTTTTCACTGGGATAAAATACACAGTCATAATATCCTTTTATCAGATTTCACCGTATAAAAGGACTTTGGTGCTTTATTCAAGCTGCATGTTCCTGAGACAATTTCAGAGCTGCTGTTTTGGAAGATGTATTTATCTTGCCTTTTAGTCATTGTCTTTTCTTTTCACAGTGGTCTAAGTACCACTTGCCCAAGAAGATGCAGTTGTGACCCTGCCCTGTCAGTGCAATGCTACAGAACTACGGAGATCCCCAGAGAGATTCCTTTTGCCACCAGGAGACTCTACATCAGTCACAGCAAAATTAAACAACTCCAGGTAGGAAAAAATCCAGTAAAAATACTTTTTGTAGTGCACTGTAACTGAAAGCTGTGCTTCCCAGATGGTGGTGGCCTTCAAGTGAAGAGAGAATCTTATTCCACGTTCTAGAAACTGATGCAGTGCTGCCAGATCTGGTTTTATTTTTACTTATTTTTTAAGGATATGTAAATATATTCCTACAGGGTTTTCATTAGCCTGCAGTCTCCAAGCACCAGTTCACACTGCCACAGTGTTACTTTGTATTAAACTCAAAAAATAATAATTTACAACTACGAGACAAATATTGACTT
Source organism: Psilopsiagon aurifrons (assembly GCA_025447955.1). Taxonomy (NCBI): domain Eukaryota; kingdom Metazoa; phylum Chordata; class Aves; order Psittaciformes; family Psittacidae; genus Psilopsiagon; species Psilopsiagon aurifrons. The sequence goes on along the minus strand of JAOEHY010019293.1, from coordinate 10,951 downwards.
GTTTTTATATGCTCAAATAACCACTGAGATCCAGAGTAATTGTTTAACTTGTTAAAAGCTTGTGCAACTTTTGATACAATATCATACTTTTTCACAGTAAATGGAAAGATTTTATGTACTAGAGTAATTTCCTTAATAAATGAAATTGAAGTTCTTTTCCCCCTCTGCAGTTGCAAGTTTCAGATACAACTGCTATTAGAAATGGCAGAGGAATTAAGTAAGTTAGAGTTTAAGGCAGAGTATGAGATGTTTCTAAAAGTAGTGCTAGGCTTATCTAAAAACTCATATAAACAATAGCAGGTTAGAACTGAAGCTGCCAGCTATTTGTGTTGTTAAAAATGTTTATTCTGGGTTTCTTGAGGCATAACTGGATCCCATTATTAAAGGCATGATCAGTTTATACTCATTTTGCATTATGCTCTGGAATAGCTCTTCTGTTTTCTACCCTGAAATATTTTCATTGAATAAATTAGACCTTTACTGATAGACAAAAGAGAAATATAATTTTATATGTGCTTGCTGTGTATCAATTTACTACAAATCATAAGAAACATTTGATTCAAGAGAGGCATTTTCTCTGAAGTATGCTTGTCCTCCTACAAAGAATATAACATTAACTGCTCTGAAATGCAACTTTGATTTTGTTCTCAGGATTGAATGAAAGAGGCTAGAAGGCAGCTTTGAGCAGCATCTGGGATACCTGTTGCTCACTGAAAAATAGTCAGTTATTTTACAATTTAATTCTGAAATGAGTTTACTTTTATTTAGCTGCTACTAATATCTCTGATTTTCTTGGTTTAGCTACCATACATATAAGAGTAGATGTTCACTGCTGTGATTTAGTATTGATGTGCTCTAGTTAAACAAAAGATCTGTCAAACGAATTTTTCATTAGGAAACACATTTTATGTCCAAAAAAAAAAAAAAATCATTATTATTTTCTTTCCAAGAGAAGGCAGATGAGCCACCTTTCCTTTCTTAGTTGCCCATACTTGTCAGCTTCTCCTCAGTTACTAGCAAAGTAGCCTTAGGTTCTGACTAGAGCAAAACACAGGTGTTATAAAGCATTTAAATGTTGGATATAAGTGAATAGAGCAGTGGAATAAATGTTTTATGACTGTTCAGAACAAATGATGCAAGAAACCATCTAAGGGTTTTCTACTTTATACATTCATTCAGCTGTGCAGTCAGTATACCTTACTTATACTACTGACTTTGTACTGGAAAGTAGTTAAGTCCTTTCATGCTAGCTGCCTGTAGTTATGCAGATTGTTTCCTTAAGATTAGAGTGAGTCTCTGAATATATTTTTCACTTTTCTTTCCATGCAACAAATTATGCTTCTGAAGTCTTGACATCATAAATACACATGCCCAATTTTACACAGCTAAGCAATTCAACTGGCAGATGTCATAGTACTTGTAAAAACAGCGGTTGATTTTTGCTTGCAAAGTGCATGTCTGGAAGCGCTAAAAGAACTCCATAGGAGGTTTTGTTTGTCTAGTTTTTAGATTCCTTCACTTACTTAATTTTAGAGTTTTAGAAATTGCTTATAACAAATCCCAGTTCACAAAACCAGGTCATTAAAAAGTGACAAAAATTATTAAAATGTTTCTATTCTAACAGTATGTTAGATCCATTTTTGTTAGATCTACTTTTAAAAATGTAAAACTATATTAGTATCACTTTACAGACAGTCCAGTTAGAGAATAAAATATCACTTTGTAGCAAAAAGAGAGATGGTAGGCTTTCAAGTATGTCTGGATTCATATTAGAAAGACTGGGTGGTTTGTAACAGCATGGACAAATGTTCAAGTCTCAAAACTGCATAGTCACAAAGCCTAGCAAAGCATACCAAATAGGTGGAAAATAGAGATTATAATAATCCGCATTAAGAAGCCTAACATCATTACAGAATGAATGTCCATAAACTGACTGTCACGTAGCTCTCTGTCACTTTGTAAGATGAAAATTAAGCCTTTTAAGACATACAGCAATCAACTAAGGAAAAGCAGGAAATACTGGTTTTGAACTTATTACAGAAAACATGTTGAACTTACGAAGGTTCATATTTGTTTCCATTTTCTTAAGACTGTTTTCTCACTTGAATATGACTATGCTTTCTGCTTGTGAGCAACGCAGTTCATTCCTATGGGATTTCTCATGATAAAGCTTGGAAACATTAGCCTCCTAAGCATGACCAGAACTGGACATGCAATTCTGTAATTGCTATACAGAAATATATATATATTACTGTCCTGGGTTCAGCAGTAGCAGTCATTTTTCTCCTTCTCGGTAGCTGGTACAGTGCTGTGTACAAAACTGCATTTATAGAAAAAATAGAAAATGGACAACTTCATTACTTATTGTTGAGAATGTAAGGTTGTTTGTTTCTTTGTTTTATGAAAGTATATTCCCTTATTGAACTAAAATGTAACTGATGGAGAACCCTGCATTTATAGAGGTTCCGTATCTATACTTTCTTGCGAGCTGCACGAAATCTTGCAATGCTCCGAAATGACTTTACAAGACAGAATAAATATAAACAGAAAGTAGTGATGACCAAGGATACCAATGCCAAATGAAATCTAACTCTTCTTTCACAGCTGTGTGTGCACTAATTTTAACAGAAGTTAAAATGTAGAGTTTGTAGCTAAGGTGAAGAGACACAACCCCAAAACATCCAAGATTTCAATAAATGAAGCTGGAGGTAATATTTTAACAGTCACCTTTATAAGCAAATTTCACATACGCAAGTATAATATCTAAATGTATTTAATCAGGCTCATAGAACAAAATTACTGCCCCGTACCTGCACGGCAAAAGGAATTGCACTGCCTTCCATGTACATTCCTGACTGGGACGAGGGATTATGCTGTACAGCATGTTTTATAGTTTCTCTCAATGGAAGTAAAATGTGGTGGTAACTGCCCGTCTCTGGGGGAAAGAGCATAAAGACTATGGTGTTAGTTTAATATATCTTACTGATGTGGTACTCATGCAACCTGTGGTGAGATGTTTATTGAACGTGGGAAGGGAAAATGGATGAAGACACTCCTTCCCACCTCTCCCATGCAGAACACTTGCTTATCTTGCTCTGAGCTTTCTGTGATTCCCATATAAATGAATTTTTACAAATCAAGCACCTAGGCCAATGGGCAGCATCTCTGATAGTTTCAGAAAACTACTGTTTAAGGAGCTGGTGTGCTCAGAGAACTCCCAGATTCACCCTCATTGCATGCTTCCTCTTACCTTGGCTTGGAGGAAACTGTTAGATTCACTTAAGTTTGCTTTTTAACTTGAGACACAAGATCGCAAGCTTTGGTAACGAGCATGTTCCAACACAGCAGAAATATAATGAAGCAATTAGTATGCCCCTGTATATTACAGTCACAGTCAACATCTAAGTTCTATTTCCCACTGTAAAGCATCTGCTTATTGCCAACTAACAAAACCCTAAGTTTGTGTAAAAGCAGTCAGTTCCACTGAGGTGATTTTCAGACCAAGCTGATCTGACACTTTTGGTTTGGTCATCTTAATAATATGTGAGGTTTTTACTTTAAAGGAGAGATGGTGCTGGGAGAGAAGAAATACAAATGTCAGATTTTAGTTTCCTGCAAAAACTCTGTAGTAGGGAGAGGTGATGATATTCATGTGTACTTCCTCTGGGGAATACAAGTTGCAGTAACAGTACTGCTGATATATGGAAATGGCTGTATGATGAACTTAAAACTGCTCCAGCAAGCTCTGTTGAGCACAGTGAACATTAACAACCATCTACTTTCTGCAAAGACTGTGATATTAGATCTCCATTTAATGGTAATATTAGATCTCCATTTTATAGAGGCTATCCACCAGGAAGAAGGAAAAGGAATATTCCTTACTCAAACATTGTGTTTGTTCAAAACCAGACACAATATGATCTTAACAAAATTCTAAAAATGCAAGTAAATACTGGCAAACTGCAGGTACCAACAGTGACACCTCTATCATTACCATTTCCCTTAGTTTCTTGTTCTAAATATATAGTTTTTCAATATACACCAGCAATTGTCAGAGCACCCAGAAGAAGTTCCCAGTGAGGAGACCCATAAATAGACAGTGTACTATCACATGACTTTTTTATTTCTCTTTAAGATTACTGACTTCAGGAGAATGTCAGCCCTTGAAGAGCTGGTCCTATCATGCAGTGGCACAGAATCAATAGAAAACAACACTTTCAAAGCTCTGAGCACCTTGAAGTCCCTGGAACTCTACAAAAATCAGCTAAAACGAATACCCACCTTCCTCCCATCTGGCCTTGAAATTTTGAAACTCGCTGATAACTCCATCAACACTCTCCATGCATCTGATTTTGAAGGTTTGCTGAAACTAAGAGTGCTCGATATTCGAAACAACTTGCTTTCGACCCTGCCTTCAAGCGCATTTTCTTCCCTTTTCAATTTACAAAGTCTGATTCTGGATGGCAACAACATGGAATCTGTGTCTGCACCACTTAAGCTTCCTAGGCTGAAGTATCTGAGCATGGCTGATAATAAACTGAACTCATTTCCAGCCAACTTCTTTGCATCTTTCCAGAATCTACAGTTTCTCAGTTTAAGTGGCAACTTTCTGACAAAAGTGCCTCTTGACCTACCTAAATCCCTGCTGGCACTAAAATTAGAGAAAAACCAACTTAAAACAATAAGACTTCGAGACATGAAACACCTAGAAAACCTGTATGAGTTCTTCCTGTCAGAAAATCAGCTAACATCAATAGATGGTGTCCAGCTTCTTCCTAACTTAACAACACTGGAGCTCTCTAAGAACCAGCTCCACACTATGCCAATCAGGCTGCCTGGCAGACTGCAGAAACTCGACTGCAGCAGTAACCTGATTCAAAGGGTGACAGCACGGGACTTCCAAGGACTACCAGACCTCAAGCACTTGTTTCTTGACGACAACGCTGTTAGCATGTTTGAGGCAGGAGCTCTTCAGCAGTGTGTGCAGCTTTCAAATCTGGCGCTGGAACAGAATCTCCTCATTTCTATTCCCCTGAGGCAAGTAAATCTGAGGAGAGCTGGTTCCCAGGTGTCATCTCTCCTTCCTTACATTACGAGAATGACAGCCAAATAGGAAAAAAAATTGTATTCAGACCCAGTCATGGTAGAAGTCTACCCATACCATAAACCCATTGCCATAACTGGCACTAATTATTACTCTTGTTAGCAGTTTCAGCATAGAAGTAGAACCGTTTTCATTACCTCTGTAGCCCCCAGTGAATCTACTCATTTCACATCCCTCCCTGACAGTAAGACTACTTTCTTTAATTAGGACACAAATAAGAGGAGCCTGCTAGGAGAATATAACAGAATTATTACAGAGGAGTTTTACTGCTGCTGAGATTAATCTTACCCCATAACATGAAATTAATAGAGCATTCAGTAAAAAGGAAAGGCAGCAATTTTAAAGCATGTTTCTAGCAACCCACACTGAGTTTATTATTGTTAAAATATTAAGATTTCAGGAGCAGAGTCTGGTCAAAAAGAATGTGCTTTTTCAGTGGATATTAGCATTCGCAACTTCATTAAATTCACACATTACAAAGTATTTGGAATGCATATAAGCTCTCCAGCCTCAAGCTATAAGTAAAATTCTAGTCAAAGGAGCACAGAAGAAACATCCTTTGGGCATGCTGTATTCATTAATGCCCTGCTTACAGGTTCTCTCACGTTCATATGAGTGTTGGTCCTGGCCATTATCAGAGATGACATACTAAGCCAAATGGAGGCTGGTTTGACATAAAGTGGCAATTTTATTATTTCAAAAAGCTGTGCAATAAGACGGCATAAAAATAGCAAAGTAATTCCATTAACATCAACTCCTTTAACACAACTGCACTATTACATTTTGGTTTTTATGGCTTGTGGACAGGTTTAACTAGCCCAAATAAATAATGCAGTAAAATTTCAATTCGTTTAGTATCAGGTCCTTTAGCATTTGAATCTACTTGGCAGCAGCTTTATAATCAGAAAGTGATTTAGTGGTGTATAAATATTTGATTTCAGTCTAGCTTGACAGGAATGTTTAATGCTTTCTTGTTACTTTAATATTGTCTAATCCATCTTATTTTACAACCTTCGCAGTCAAGAGAATTAACAGGAAGGAGTTATCTATTAGCCCATAAAACAGTACAGCTCTTAAGGAAATATTGAGAACTTTTTATTTTCGACTCAACAATGAATGCAGATTTGAAGGGGAGGCTGTAAGCATCACAAAGAGGAATAAAAATGTAAAGATGTAAAATTTATGGACTTAATTTGTCTGACGATCACCAGGTACATATAGATATACAGAAATAAAAGTATTGCTTCTAACAGTTACCTGAGAACTCAGTCAGCAGTGGCAAAGGTTAAGAAACAGTTAATATGCTACAGTTAATGGATCCTAGCAGTTATTCAGCAGGAATCAGGAAAAATAAAGCTTCTTTTGTTTTGTTTTGTTTTGTTTTTCTGAGAATGAAATAATCCACAAGTCCAAGTATTTTCAGGACTTGTAGAGAAGGGCCTATACTCCATGAACTCTTGCAGGGAGTGGTGAGAATGCAGGCAGGAGTCTGATGATACTCCCTGGGGTGGCAGCAGCACGATATGGCTGCCACAGTCAGCTCCCAGCTGAGTGCGGCTTCTCTGCCACCAGCAGGATCATGCATCATATATTCCAGTGCCATTATTTTCTCAAGATCAACACAACCTGAAGTCAAAGAATATAGCCATAAAGTCAAAGTCTAACTTTAGTATATAAGACCCTTCACAGGTTTAAGGACTTGGTGGTCAGGCTTTAGACTGTAATCAGTCTGGATAAACATCCCAGGTGATACTGCTTTTGACATCAATGGCACTAGGGTTGACATCAGTGGCACTAGGGTCTTACCCCAGCATACCCTTCTGACATTATAATATCACATTGGGCAATTATAATCACTGCCTGTGGTTAGGTTTCAAAACATTTAATGCAATCACAAGCATTTGGTAAGATTGACTTTTGTGGAGTACCAACAGTTGAAATTATCGTTTCCCCCAGGAAATACAGCACAATACAGAACTCCCCCACTCTTGAAATAGTCCCACTGGAGTTGTGAGATTTACACAAATATGGCAACCACCTTTCAGCCTAAGAGGTCAAACTCAGCTTCACAAAAACCAGCCAGTGAGGGTCATGATGTAACCTCTTAGTAATTTTCAAAGGTATCTTCTATCATTACATTGATTTAAGCTATCACATCAACCTTTACTGGTTGTTGTATACTGCTGTTCTATTCTAAATAGCTATTGGTAGTATTATCTACAATTTCCCTGAGAGTTTCACTGAATAAGCTTCCTTAAAATCTCTAACTATGACTCTTAATTTCTTCACTTTGCATACTAATATAGTAAAATGATTTTTAAGCTACTTTCAAATCCATTTTATTAAAGATAGTCCATGCTAATTAACTGGCTTTCTGTTAAGCACTTGTCACTAACTACATAGAGCAGGAAGAAGTTAGAAGATTCTAAGTGAGCAAAACTTTTGAAATGAAACAGTCTTATCATACAAGACGTATGATGTAAGATGTATGAAAATAAGAATGGTACTGACCAGTCTAGTATCATATCCAGAGGTCATCGGCTTTTTTTTTTTTTCCTTTTAAATGTAACCAGTTCTAATTTTCTAAAGTACTATTTAAAAAGACCATCAGAAAACACTTCTATTTTCCCTGTTGCTGATTCCTTAAACAGAATATCATCATACAGGCTGCCTCTGTGATGATTACTGTTTGAATCTGATGGGAGCAGGAAAAAAAAAATGGAAGAAAAATTCTAGCTCATGAACTAAAAAGTCTCTTTAAACAAACTATGCATAAAAGTACTTGAAGGAGTAGCGTTGCCATGTTTCTCTAAACTTTTGATCTTTCATAGTGCTAAGATTTGGTCTTTGGCATACTTATGACAGTAAAAGTACAAAATGCATTTTTAAGCTTGATGCTTAGTTGAACACAGTTTTCATAACACAGTGCAGCAGGACTGCTATTCATTTCAGTTGAACAAACAGGTCAGAACTGCAGTAATTTGGGAAAACAGTTCAAGTGTGCATGGACAGTATTCCTATAACTTAAAGAAAAGGACATGAGCACTTCAGGACAACATCCTATTTTGCAGAAGATTGCATTTTTTTTTTTTTTAATCATAGAATAGCTAGGGTTGGAATGATAGTATTATCTTAATATGTCAGATGTGCCTGGGCAAATACTCACCACCAAACACCACTTACACAAACAGAATCAGTATGACGAACATAACACCTTTGTGTTGGTTTTATTTTATTCAGACTTCCAGACACCCTTGCTAGATTGGATCTAAAGGGAAATGACATAGAGGATGTTGGAGAACAAGAGCTGAAGGACTTGAAACAGCTTCAGGTTTTAAATTTACGGAATAACAAGATATCTGCCTTGGATCGTAAAGTCCTAGAGTATTTACCCCGTCTTCGTCATCTGTATTTGGATGGAAACCCTTGGAACTGCACATGTGACCTTCTTGGAACCAGAAGAGCACTGGTGGCCAAAGGGACGGATGTCAGAGGAGGGCAGTGCGTGGCGCCAGCAGAAAGCCGAGGAGAAAGTTGGATGTCTTCCAAAAAGATTCTGCAGCAATGCGAAGATAATCTGTCTTCCATGGAAAGAGGCAAAGAGGACAGAAAGAAAATGAAACCCAGTGAAGCCTCCAGCATTGGAGTGAACACAGATGATGATTACTATGATTATGAATTAGACTAAACCCATGGCTATGAATTAGACAACCCCACGCTTGTCTAGAGCTGCCAACTACCACCAGCATCTCTACTGACAACCGTCTGCTAACCTGGCACTAACTTTTCCTCTTTGGTTTGTACTATAAGAGGTAATAGCTAGTGACAGAAGGGCTTAATAAGGATGCCATTGTAAACTGAAAGTCATAAAAAATGCAAATTGTTTTTCTACCCCATTAGTACTACATAGTTTGAGGCAAGTAAGAATACAATTACTAACTCTTAGAAAAGCAGTCTGTAATGCTGTATGGACCTTTTTGTAGTAGTACATTCTTATAGTTGCATAAAACTTCACAAATAAAATCCTGCAAAACCACAAGATACTATCACTAGGAGTCTGGCCTTCAACACATTTAAACTCACAGGTCTGCAGTTAAAATGGAGAGTTACACCTATGTGTCCAGCTTCTCACGACTGTTCAAAGATTCTCTCTTTTAATAAATTAATTTCTGTTTTCCTGAATTATTTGCCTCTTTATTTTAGACTTCTTCAAATGACAGACTTACTTAGCAGAGGACCAGTCAAAACACAGAAGGCTTATCTTCATCACAGCAAATGCCACAGACAGAAGAATCAGTGTCCTGGTGTCACGGGTTCAGCAGTAGCAGTTAATGAGATTTAATGCTAGTTCCAAAGTTAATTAATAGTGAGGAATGAAAATACTGGGGCCAACTTGACGCAATTCTACTGTTGCAAATAGAAGAAGGGAGATTCACAGGATCTGAATTCTCAGATTCTTTACCTCTGGCAAATATTAGGATATGATCAAGTGAAACGAAGTGTTTGGAAAAGTTTATTTTGGTAGCTGAATAGCCACCTGACTACAATACAGCTTATGGTGCTGTGTGTGTACACTTTTGGGTTAAGTACTCCACATGGGAGTACGCACTGCAAGCACCCTCCTTCACTGGCAGTGACCTTCCAGACTTTTGCAAGCAAAATAAAGGACTTAATGGTACATGCCTCAGCTCTGGTGTATGTACAAATTTTATTGAACAGTACCCAAAATGCTTGAAAACTAAACAGAACTGAATGACTGAGACCACTAAACCCAGTGATTTACAAACAGCAACCTAAAGGGTTTCCTGGCAGTCCATAACCTCAGCTGATAACCAAGGAGTAATCACATCAGCAAATAACTTTTCAAAGCAAACAGCCTCTTATTCTTTATCTTCTGCTGGCACTCAGTAACTGAGTAATGCTCACATTCATGGAGGCTGTTTTGTCAGGTGTCAGTGCAGCTATTTTGTTATGCTGTCTATGCAAGAGTAATTGATGCCTGGGTTTCATAGGCACCCAACATGTTAACAACTGGAATAAACCCACCTGATTTCATTTTCCTTCACATTTTAACTTTTTTACATATCGTCAGCCACCCAAATGTTTGGAAGCTAAAGATTTAGGTATTTATGAAACAGCACAAGCCTTCCTCGTGGTTTGTGTTGCTTTTGCTGGCTACTGTTGGTCTGTATTACAAGCCTGGAAAGTAGTTATTTTCTGAGCCAAAAAAGATCGGTGTGTGATACAGGATTTTCCGTTCAACTTTGCATTGATGGATTCTTTTAACAGAGCACTTTAAATACGTCCCTGTATCACATCTGCCCACCCATCTGGCAGCACAGGGCTGGCTCACTAGATCTCGCTCTATCTTCTGCCTGCAGTGGGATTTAGATCTCCAAATCTGTGGGCCACTACAAGCAGAAAGGAGCCAAAGGAGCCAAGGAGCCAAAACCTGGGAAGTGCAGGTTTTGTGGGAGCTGGCAAAACAGGGCATGCATCCCCACGGCCTGACTGCTTCGGCCACCACAGGGGCACACTCGGTGTGTCCCTAGGGGCCACGGCATCGCCGTGCCCCGCGCCCGCACTGCTTGCAGAGCGCCCTGAGGGTAAAACACGCCGTTTAACACAGACCCCCATGCGGCACGGCTGCCTCTGTGGCGATCAGATCGGCGCCCACCCCGAACGCCAGCGCAGACGAGGCGCTATATGCGCCCAGCAGACCACAGGCCGGGGCAGAACACGGCGAGGGCCGAGCTCCGCGGTACCGCCCCCGCCGCCGCTGTCCCGCGTTTCCCGCCCCCAGCCACGGCCGCCAGAGGGCGCGGCCCAGCGGGGCGGGGCGGGGCG
>JAOEHY010019291.1:0-44942 GCA_025447955.1 Psilopsiagon aurifrons | reverse complement strand
CCACAAGTCAAAAACACAGTGCTGCACCAGCTACTAAGAAGGAGAAAAATGACTGCTACTGCTGAACCCATGACACTGGGTTACTTAAAAATTAATCTTACCAGAATTTTAGGAAGTTTGTTTTCCTAATTATTAAACCAAATTTGTGGTATTGTTACATGAACATAACCTTTCCATCTATTAAAAAATTACATTATTGCAAAAACCCAACTTCTTCACAACACCTCCATTAAGAAGACAGACAACTCAGAGGCTGCTTCTAAATTTCAATAATCACTTGTAATTCTGTTTTTATCTTTCAGTGGGTAGAAACATACTGTTTAACACTACATGCTTGTTACCTGCTTGCACCGTCTGTAGCCTATAAATCCTCTGACTCCTATCAAAATAGCATGAGCAATTTTCTCATTGGATTTTATTAAATTTGTGAATTTCCCACAAAAGCAAGACCTGCCTGTAATTTAAGGATAGTCACCAAGGAGGCAGCTGGTGTTTTGGACAGCAGGAGTTTCTTCCCTGCTTGTTTACAGCCAATTCTACCCTGAACAACAGCCTCCAACACAATTCTGCCCCAGGCTGTGATCAGGCCACTCTTTAAGTAACTCTTTAGTAAGAGAAATACTTTCTTTTTCCTCTCATATTAAGGTTATTTTTCCAAATACCACAGCTTCCTTGCTGAAAGGATAAACCAGAACCAGGTATACTCTTGAAGTAGCAGTCTTAATGTTCAATTAAAAATGGCTATAAAATGTTCCTGTCACCACCTGATATTTTCATTTTTGTTCAGCCACAAAGTGATCCCCAAATCCTTCAAGTTGCTACATCCATTTGTCAAACCCAATAACCCACTGATATTGCACACAAAGCAAAAATACAATTTCCTGTGGTAGCTCAACGCTCTGAATTAACAAACAAATAAATTTCTGTTAGTCATTTTCAGATCCCAACTTCAAAACATAACAATTTAATATTAAAATTTATTAAACTTTCAAATCAGTGAGACAGCCAGAACTATCTAGGTTCAAGAGAAGTTGATATAAGCTACAGAGAAAAGATAACTGATACTGAAAAAATTAATATTGAAATTTATGGTTTGCAACTTTTCTGCCAAGATTTGCTACATCCACATCCTTTTGTTTAAATAAATGGAGACAAAGGGAAAATTAAAGTTCTAGTACAATGGAATGGTGATTCCATTCAGATAAAGAATCTGCTATTGGCAGAAGCAGGACACTGGCTATTTTGTCTTTCCTTATCAGCCCCCTAAGAATGCAGCAGTCAATAAAAGTCAGTAGTAGGAAAACAGCTATAAGACATTAGCAGGTTTTGGCGAGTGTGACACTTCAGGCCCTGTAGACTACTGAAAGAATGTGTGTCTTAAGCAGGCAGAGATCAGAAAGTGGGAGTCTCCATAAGATGTCATAGTTTTTTCTCCAGAATGATAAAAGCTGTCCTTAAGATGATGGGCCCTTCTGCAATGCTATCCATTGAGCATTTTTGATTATTTGGCTTGGTTTTTTTTTTTTTTCTCCAGCATAGTAGCTAGAAGCAGGGACATTTTCATCCTTTTTGTAGAGAGAATACTATAATTATAACTGTCCTCACTATTCCAACCTACAAAGTGAATGTACCTTACACAGGACATTCCTAATGGGTTTAAAGATCTCCTTCCATTTATCTTATCAAAGACAAAATCATGAGGCATTCTGTCACAATTTGTAAAAGTCCATAGGGAAGAAAGGACTTATATTTAGAGACCAATCTACCTGCCGGAATTTAATGAAATCTAATGGCTGTATGTTGTATAATAATACAATACAGAGCTTTTCCAGGCTCCCTTATGTATGTATGCAGCAGACAGCACACAAGCTTATGACCTCCTCAATGGAACAGAAGTGATATGAAGATTAAAAATCAAAGCATTTAGGATGAGATTTAGTTTATGATTTGAAATTCTACCTTCCATTTGAAGTATAATAATTTCTCAATCTTTGATAAATCTTCTCTATCACTGTAGAGAGGAGAAATGATTTGTTTTACAAATACTCTTTGTGATACAGGGTAAATCAAGGCACCTAAATGTCTTGTCTCCAAGTTTCTTACTGCAAGTCAAAACTTTACCTGGAAGGCTGGCTATGGAGAAATGAATGGTGTTCAGAACACTGATGCTATGTTTTGGAAACATGATAAGGTGCACAGCAGGATAGGACCAGCACAGAGGTCAAAGAAAGGGGGTGACAACAGACCAATTGAAGGAGGGACTATCTGAAGAACTATCATTAAGAAAGTAGAGGTAAACCAGCCAGCTGTAAAAGTCAAGGACATTAAACAAACAAGTCCAGGAAGCGCCATGTTTACAGAACGCAAGAGACACAGCACTGGAGGGCCTTGCAGGAGGGTGCTTGAGAAGAGCTGTTGCCAATGAAACAGATAGATGAATACTCCTCATTAACAGACCTCTGCCTCATTTTGTAACTACAGGTGCTTTCGGATACAAAATATATGCATCAACACCACAACTAATTCTGGGAAAGCAAAGGATGAGAAGGAAAAAGAACTTTTCAGTGCTGTCACATACAACATTAAGAACTAGCAAGAGATACATAAACATTGATAGTGCTTTGCCACTTAAATACACATACTAAGCAACCTTGGGCAGGAAAAAAGGTCAAACTATATTTGAGGGCTATTTTTCACCCAAGATATACATATGTTTATTGTCACCTTATTCTGATAGCAAAATTGAGTGCCTTCAGCCAACTTACATCTTCTTCCGTTACCTATTATCAGAGAGTACTTATTGTGGTACCACAGACCAAGCAAGCCTCAAATCTGTCTCCCTCCTTCTACTCTTCCCAAAGAGTTGGATTTTCTCTGTTTACCTCCTACTTCACCCAAGAGTAGGATCTGAAACATTCACAACAGTTAGTTGAAAAAAAAAAAAAATAAAATAAAAATGGGCCTTTAATTACAGCCTGACTCCCCCAACCAGCACTCTTGGAGTTGCCCATGTCTCCCCAGACATCCCAGTTCTCAGGATGATCTTAACATCTTTCTGATTGACAAGCATGCTTTCTGAAGTCTTCTAAGGATAGATAGCTCTATACACCTTAAAATAACAGTGCCATTACTTTCAGTGCAGCCTTGTGACTTAAAAGGACAGTCAAGCCTTTAATCCTTTAAAATTACAAGATGAAAGAGAGGATTTCAGCAATATTTTTAAAAATGTCAAAGTGATTCACATGTCTAGTTCTTTCCTGAGATTCTGAGAATGCAGGCTTTAAAGTTGCTTAACAACTTATTTTAAAGGACCCAAATCTCTAAATAATGATAAGCATGCTCCAATTATGTAAACATTAACTAAGAGAGCATGCTCAGAACTGATTTTTCTTAAAAACACTTCAATCAAAAGAAATCAGAAGATAAAGGAATAGTAGTGGTCAGATTTTTCCAAAGTCTCAGTATCGAGCACCATGTATTACATTTCCAATTATAATTGGATCTCACACACCTGATAGAAATGTAGATTGCTTAGACGAAAAAGGGTTGGTGTTTTTTGCTTTTTATATTTGCAATAGAAACTTTTTCTATATATTTAAAGAAATTATAAAGCTACAGTTGGAACTCACTCAGCCCACTGCTGAATACCAAATAACAAAGGAGACTGAGAGGTCTGGAGAAATAAAGAAAAAAACCACCAATTAAACAAAAGCGCTTAAACAAACAAACTTCTGTCTGTTGATTTACTCATCTCTCAGAGAAGGAATCATAATTTCAGATCGCAGGATATTCAGCCTTTTCTCATAGAATCATAGAATACGTAGAGTTGGAAAGGATCTTAAGATCATCTAGTTCCAACCCCCCTGCCATGGGCAGGGACACCTCACACTAAACCATGCCACCCAAGGCTCTGTTCAATTTGGCCTTGAACATCACCAGGAATGGATCATTCGCAACTTCCTTGGGCAACCCATTCCAGTACCTCACCACCCTTACAGTAAAGAACTTCTTCCTTATATCCAATCTAAACCTCTCCCGTTTAAGTTTGAACCCGTTACCGCTTGTCCTGTTGCTGCAGTCCCTAATGAATAGTCCCTCCCCAGCATCCTTATAGGCCCCCTTGCCATCTGAAATCTCCTATGACCTACCTCTCCTTTGAACCATGACAAAGGAGATTGACTGTTCACTTCAACATTCCTATTCCTGCCTGACATGGGAGACAATCTGGCTGGTCCCTTTGAGATTTTCCCTTCCAACATACATGCAAGTATTTCTTTACTAACACTAAATATTATCCCCTGTGCTGGACCAGTTACTAAGCAACTTCTTGCTGCAATGAAAAGTCTAAATTCTAAAATCTTGCCTTCCCTTTTGGTGGCTATTTTGTTTTATGCAGCAGCAAGGAATGCATCTTTCACTGAACCTTACAGTTTATATCACTGTGAATAAAAACTACATGCAATACAAACATTTTAGTAGGCTAATTGTATGTAGTTTATCACTGGCTCTTGATTTAGGCCAGATGTGATGATGACCAGAAATTCTTGGGTGCCAGCAGCATTGAGACAATTGTAGACATTCTGCAGAGGACAGAAACTTCCCAAGTCTTCCTATCTGACTACAATTTACATAAAAACAAGGTTGAGAGGAAAGTAGTTATTTATCATTTGCCCTAACATTGCATTTTTCCTTCTGTGTCTCAAGGGAAAAACTGTTCTTTCACAGGCAAAGAAAAAAGAAAAAAAGTATATGTACTGTTTTTTTCCTCTCACACATTTCTAAGTAGTCTAAGAATCTGTTTAGATCTTATCAGGCTTCCCATGCTACATCTCTAAAATGTCCTAAAGCTTATGTCTATTCACTTTTGCAACTTATCTTCAACAGATCAAACAAAAACGCACTATATCTACAGGCCAGCTACTAGAAGGAAATCACTTCTTCATGGTATACAAAAACCACATGTGTTGAAAAGACATTTACTTTTTACCTCTCACAAGAAATCAAAGACAATTAGGTAACCATCATTGTTATTTAAACAAATTGAAAACAAAATAAACCCCACCAATCTCTTCCATTTCCCATAATTCTTAAGTTCTAGTTTATGATAGAATACTGAGTTTTAATAAGTTTTATATTCAGTTGATTTTACAATCAATAGGATTTTTTTAATACACACATTTAAAACTTTAACTCAGAGAAATAATACTCTGGAACATATCTAACCTAGTTAAGAAATGCAGGGATAAAGGACCTCATGAGATTACCTCCTTGATCCTCAGTCAGTGCATATTCACAGCTTTATATTGCACAAATACAGATCTTGCAGAGGAATGAAGGGAGCCCTAGTTCTCATATATATATATATATGAAGAAGCATAAGACAAGTCTATGCTAGTTTGTTTTGTCTTTTTTCCACTGTTTTCCAGAATGTAATTTAAAGCTTTTTGTCTGAGCCATTTTTAAATGTTTCACTTCATTGCTTCCATTTATTTCCATTAAGGAAAAGTTTTCTTTACTCTGCTTAATCCAATTATTAAACAAGTGTTAAATTAAAAGGTTCATCAGGGGATTAGGATGGCAGAGAAAAAAAAGACCGTTCAGCACTTAATGTTTCCTGTCTAAATTTCCATTTGTATCACATTTCTATCTATAAATACCATTGATTGCACATCATGTTAGGTTTAACTAAGGTAAGATTTCTGCTTTCTAGAGCAAACAAGGAAGCATAATTCCTGATTTCCCTATTACATTACAAAAGTTACTCCACTTTCTCAGGAGGCAGACATATTACTTATGTTTGCAGAGTACCAGGTCAGCTGCTTGACTTTATGCAGTGATACTGAAGTCTTCTTGCTAGATCATGCCTGTCCTGAAGGCATGAAACCAAGGAGCAAGCCTTCACCCACAGACTAGATCTCAGCTTGAACAAAGGAACAAGGCGAGAGAACAGCTCTGCCTAGTGCATCTCAACAGCAGGAGAGCACTGCTCCTGCTCACTAATGCATCATGCAGCAAGTCATGCCCAGACTAGAGGGCTGGAGGAGCAGTAACTTGTCTCTGAAACTGGGAAACCACCACTGGAAATAAATCATGTATTCTTACAGGATCTTTTGGAGAAGCATACAGCTTCATTCTAGCCATAGTCTAATGCATAGGCTTAATTTAGCCTTACATAAATTACCATCTGCAAGATGCCCCTAAACATTTTAGTTTTTGTCTTTGCAGCTTTCCACATATAGTTCATTCTGGGCAATCTGCTGGGTAGCTACGCAAACATTTTTCCATCACATTTATTAGCTAGTATTGTTTCAGAATCAGTACTAATTTGGTTTCCAAGTATATCATTGCACCACAGCAGGATTCAAGGGCTAAATCGTCACACTCAAGTCCAACATTTTAAATCCTAGCTTTGCTTCCGAGTTACTGGATTATTTTTCACAAGTTGCTTAATTGCCAGAGCTTCTACTTCTTCACCTTAAATCCTGTTATCAGAAAGGTTGGACTCTCACCTTAAGGCTATGAGATTCATAGCTGATAATTGTGAGTCTTCCTAAAACCTTTGAAGATCCATATGTATTTCTCTATATAGAATTTTAAACTACAGTTTAGTAAAGCAGATTATGTGAGAAATCTCTCCCTATTCTCAGCTAAGTGTTCTGTATATTTTAGTGTAGCCTCCTCTGTCCTAGCGTGGGGGTTCAGATAACCTCATGTGTGATTGCTGTATCAAGGACACAAGTGATAAGGAAAAGTCTGTTTCATTGTTTCAACACAATTGGTTAAATGTAGGAAATATTTTCTAGGAAGCGTGGAAATCTGGAAGGAGGGAAGGAGATATTGCAGAGATCTTCACAGAAGTAGCTAATAAAGTGCTTTATAAGATGCTAATAAAAATTGTTAGTGCAAAGATAAACACAAATGTAGAGAATAATTGTCTGCATAAGTAGTAATGAGTTTACTGGGAATACTAGGGGTTTTTGCATGTTCACTGCAGGTGATCCAAGAACCTCATATAGCACATCAGAATCATCACCAGCAAAATCACCAAAGAAGGTCACAGACACAAAAAAACTTCAAGGCCTTTTACATTTTCTGTTTTTATTTGCTTATGTAGCAGCTCAAGGAGACTAAGGATGCCACTCAGTAAGTTGGCAACAAATCTTAGTCTGAACTAGAGATGCTTGTTGCTAAGATCTCAGTGCTGACAGCCTAAAGTCAGAATTTGCAGACAACTTCATAAGTACCATATCCCAAATGCCACTCAGCTGGAAAACTGACAGTATGCATGGAGTTAGAGATTTATTAGCAAGTTTCAAAATTAAATAAAAAAATTAAAATCACTGAAGATTTAGTCTGCAAGTGTATAACAAAGGTAATTTCTGGTCTGAAGTAATATAGCAAACATACATACACTGAGTTAAACAGCAGATGAACATCTATCTTTTCACTATGAAAGACATACTGGGTTCCAGGAAGCACCAAGTAGTCTATTCCCTGCCTTATTACCATAAATACATTAAAAAATCCATGTGCATTTGTACAGATATTGGTCTATGAATGTCATTTTTTTCCCTGTGATACCATCTGACAGCAAAGCCTTCCTAAGTCCACACCTGAATTGTAGACTTCAGTCAAATGTATTTTGAGTTCATCTTTTGACACTTCATTTTTAATAGGTTAGAAAAGAAATATAAGCCTAATACAACCCACATCCAAATGATTGAAAATTAGCACTTTTGTTTTATGCAGGAAAAATAAGAAAAAATAAACAAGTAGTCCTCCTCACTGAACAGCTTACATCAACAAACCTCCTAGGAGTTCCCATTCAAATCATGGGCCTCCATTTCAATTCAGTAAGACGGAACGCAAATGTTAAATTTTCAAATCCATGGATGTAGGATAAATTACTACGCTAGGAAAATAAAAGGTGCAGGTGCTGATTTCTTTTCAGCTGATGGTATATTGTATACTTAATAAAAAAGTAAACACCATGTCTACACACATGCAAGCATATACAAGGAAGAGTATTGTCCATATGACAACTGGAGCAGTCCTTTTGCCCTGTGTAGCATTAGCAATGTCTTCACCAGCACGCCTAGTTGCGGCTGCTAAATCTGAAGCAATAAATAGACTTTTCTGAGCTGACAGCCAGCTCTGGAGACAATGAGACCAAGCAGAAGACTCAGAGGCATAGCTTGTAAGGAAGGGTTAAAGGAGTGGTGACAGTTTGCCCAGAAAGTGAAAACTAGTAATCTTCCAGAGTCTTCAAGTGATAAATTAAAGGAGCTTGGGTATCATTTTCTCCTCCATGTCAGTTGGCAGTAAAGTATGGGCTTGCATCAAAAATTTAAGGTAGAACTTTTCCTGTGCCCAATACTGACTAAAAGAGAACATGAATCGCTATCATAGAAGGTTTTTAAGAATAGGTCAGACAAACATGAGAAAAGACAGTTACAATAGATCCATTTATATTTGGATGGATATATGGAAAACACAGCCTCTCAAAGTCCCTTCTAGCTCTCTTCCCTCCAATTTACCCGACAAGGATTTGCAGAGTTTACGTGACCAGCATAACCGAACATCTCACATTTTTGCCCACTCCACAACCAAGTTTCATGCTGCTTTCAAGAAATTATCACCCTGGCAAATGGGGCTAGGAGACAATAAGTAGCAGAACTAAGATTCACCAACCAAAGGAGAAGGCAGCAGTGTGGTACTGCACCTTGTTTCACCATCTACAGTTTCTAGCCCACAGCGAATTAGCTTATGAACTCAACAGTAACAAAAAGGTGACGGAAAACATTTGAGATCTGCAAAGATATGACAGGGTATTCAAAAGCTCCCTTTCTTCACTGAATTCCAGCTGCCAGCCAACAGCACTACAGGCAGATGTAGGGAAACACTGATGCAATGTTACAGGACCCCAGTAAGTGCTTTGGGCATAGGCCAAGACTAGAAACCAGTGAGAACTGTGAAGCTCAGTTTACCAGCAACTGACCTTCAAACCTTGACAGATTTGGACAGCATGAAAGTCTCTCAGTGACAAACATCGACAAAAAGTAGAGCAAACAGCAGTGAGAGCAGCCAGGATTCAAAGAAATTTTACAAGAAAAGGTGCAACAAGGATACTTTATATTTAAAAAAGACAGCATGTAAGAAAGCTGTATGCTGATGCAACATTATGCACATTTCTGAGCAAGGTAGTAGGTGTAACACAATATTTTTGTTAATGACTGTATGTACTTTCCTTTCCACAGCCATTATAGCTACCAAGGATGTGTAGCTTCTGATACAATCAAGGCAAATGAACCTCTAATTTGAATTGGGTCAAACCAGATGAATTGACGGTGACTCATTTCAG
The DNA here is from genome assembly GCA_025447955.1 of Psilopsiagon aurifrons. Classification (NCBI taxonomy): domain Eukaryota; kingdom Metazoa; phylum Chordata; class Aves; order Psittaciformes; family Psittacidae; genus Psilopsiagon; species Psilopsiagon aurifrons. The sequence continues at coordinate 35,581 of JAOEHY010019291.1, read as the reverse complement.
AGAACGTACCTTAGCAAAGTAGTAAGAAAAGCTGGCAGAATTTATTCTCCCATCTAAAGGAGAAAGTCTCCTTCACTTGCACTTTACTGAAAGCATGCAATCTTTCTTGTGACTGCTGTCCCAGTTTTCAGGTATTGTTGTCTTGCTGCATGGGGTGACGCTTGGAATCGTTTCAAAGCTGAAATCCAGGGAAACAAAACCCTTTTCTTGTAACACTGGGTGGTAGGAAAACTCAGAGGGGTTATCCAGTGTTTACAGTGGCCTCTGCAGAAAATTGCTGAAGTATACTCAGTTTACTGCCAATTAAAAGAGCTGATTATCTTTTCAGAGACATACTGCCAATGTCAGAAATAGTTTTGTTCACTGGATCAACTGCATCTGTGTGTGCTTTCAGACCTTTTTATTTTAGCTGTTATGTACTAGATAATATTAAGTTTGACTTCTGAGACTGCAAAATCCTGCTGATATTCAATACGTGAATCGTTTAATGGGTAGCATGAAAAAATGTTCAGCTTAAGAAAGTATTCTCTAGACACCATATTTTATCAGCACTCAGCAGGAACATTAAACACACAATGACTTTTGTATTAATAACTTATGGAAATAAAAAGTCACTGCATCAATCTGCAGGCTGGTATCACAGTGGTAATAAGACTTTGAAGAAGAAAAGGGAGAGTGGGCAAAAAACCTGGAGTTTGATACTTGGGTACTAGTATGAGCACCAAACACGGTTGCCCTGCCTCTAGCTGACCCTTAGTAAAGACCTGAGGGAGGAAGACGTAAGCTCGCAATTCAGCTTTTCCTGTTGGCAGTCCAGCTCCTTGCCAGAAACTCACTCATCAGCACTTTAATACAGGATAAGAGACAGAGAGGCTGAACCACAGACACCTGCCTCATTCTTCTGACTATAATGAAGATGGTAATTTTCAACAGCCAGAGGAAATCTTAAATCAATACAAGCAGATTCATCAAAACTCACCGTCCAACTTTTAGGCTAATTGCAATGCCAAATTGCCATAAAATCCTAAGCAGAAACAGTCATAAACAGACTGACTGCAATTAGGTACATAGATACTAATCAGGATTAGCTATAGCATTTCTTATATCAGCCACAACTATGCAAAAGAAATAGAGTTCAAAACTTAAAGGATTCCTTATCCTTTGCCAGGTGACTCTTTCCCCTCTAACATTTTCAAAAATAAAAGAAACTCAGCAGTTCAGGCACACAGTTGCTTCCTCCTCCTATCACAGGAGGTGACCTTATTATTAGACTGCCACATCAACAATTCTTTGATGCATTTCTGCCCTTACACTGTCCTGATAGTAAAGCAAAAACATCAGTAACCACAGAAGATAGGAATAACCACTATGCCATGTGTTACATACTTACAGTACTGCTATTTATAAGCTACCCCTAATTTCCAAAGCTAAGGCGTTGGCTGTGATGCTCACCTGGTACTACTGCAGGCTCCTTGCAAAAGAACTAATTGCTCATAATATGCTGTGTGCACTTACAGACCACATTATGCCCCATGACATCACAGACCCTCTCTTTGCACTGGGCTGAAGGACTTCATTCCTTCAAGATCTTTTACTTCTCATTTACACCACAATAAGGTAGCAGTAATTCAAGTGAAGTAAGTTAATACAACATGGAGAAACTCTATCTGACCTTACAATTCCTAGTATAAATTTGAACCATTTCATGTGATTCTGAGAAAAAGACAGAGGGAAGGGAAAGCAATAGCTACTCTTTAGCCTGTCCTACTTAATTCAGCACACAGCTCTAGTGCACTCTACTTCCATGAATTCTTTCTGTGAGCCCAACACAAGTTCATACTGAGGACAATTAATTTCTTCTATGATTCTTTATAAATTCATTACTATAACACGTACATACTTTGTATACATCAAAAAATTCATTTTCACAATATACTTATAGCAAGAACAAATTATATCATCTTTAACATAAAACTAAAGCCCAGAAAGAAAGAATAAAAAAACAAAAAAAACACCCCACACTCACTACTAATTTTGGGTGCTCAGTCTGAAAGTGCTGAAACCTGCTTTTTCAGAAGACTTACTTCACAGCACTCTTCCACGTTCAAAGCCAAGCTACTATTAACTTCAGCTGCAGCTGCAAGCACTCAGTGCTGCTGCAAATCAAACACTGAGGTCGCAAGTCAGCAACCCAGAAAATGAGAGCCACCTGTGAAAAGCTGTGCTCCTGTGCCGAGACTGGTACTGCACTAGCAGAAATGCTCCTTCAGAGCTATTCAGCTGTGACTGAGGATAGGCAAGAGAGCTGTTTGCTTTGTGGAGGGCTGTTTTTTATTTATTTTTAATAAACAGTAAACTATTTACAAACTCAGGTTGTATTCAGTTAATACAGAGCTTGACAAGTGGGAAAGCTCCACCGGTGTCTTCCCACCAAAGCAGCCCTAGTTGTGTGGCGGAGAAGTACTTGGAGCAGCCAGCCTGACTGCTGCATAGGCATCAGCATTTGCAGAGATATCGGCAGGGCAGTCACCTGCCATCTGACCTTCCTTTCAATGAGGAACCAGATTGCAAAGAGCTAATTCAAGCTCTTGGAAGTAATTCTTGTTTCCTACCTCTGAACAACTTCCTGTTTAGTGTCCCTGCACATGGCAGGGAGGTTGAAACTAGATGATTTTAAGGTCTTTTCCAAACCATTCTAAGACTCCCTGAAAGTAATGGTGGTCTGAACTGGGGTCAGCCATGGAGAAGGAGCCTGGCTAGCCCTGTGGGACAGTTGCTGGCAGCATCTATGAACCAGCAGGATCTGTGCCAGCTTGAAGGTGTATGGCTTTACTTCAAAAATCGCACTTGGGCCACCTAAAAGTTGTGAGCCTCAGGAACTCGAGAGCAGCAAAAGTTTGTGTTCAAGATATGGCAATGACAAGCTGGTCTACCTCAGTTGTGTTCATTCTTTCTCTACAGCAGAAAACCAAACCAATTATATTATTGGATGTAAAGTCTGTAGAGGCTTTTAGACCATTTTACAATTCACTCATGATTTTATTCCAGGTGATGTTCTTAATTTCAAGATTGCCTTCTAGATACTTTCATGCTTTGATTTTTATTTTTCTTGCATCATTTTTGCCAAGGCTCAAGCTTTTTAGTAAGTAAACTCTCCTCATAATCAGGCCATAGGAATAATTCAAATCGGCCCCTAAGGACAACAGTTTAGTGTTTATTCTTTCAGAATTATGGCTATAGAAGAACATGACTTGCACTTCCATTATATATAACCCCACTGCTACTCACAGTATTTATGTCTCAGCTCTAAATCTCTTGTCTCTGTCATTAAGTGCTAGCCAATGCCTCTGGCCACATACAACAAGGAATTACAGTAGTAAAATTAAGCTTACTTCTGGCAATGTGCTTAAAGTTTTCAGAGGAATTCTTTATGGTTCAAGTAGTTATTTGAAGCTTACAAAACTACGTGAAGCTGTGTTACTTTCGCCCTTCTATTTCCAATCTCTTTATTAATTGTTCTTTTATTCACAGTTAAATATAATGGCATTTTGTAGATACCAGTTGCGTAAAACTCAGACTAAAGAACAACAATTTTATGTCAGTAGGCTTCGGGCTTTTACATTAACCACTTTCATAAAGGACATATTTATTTTTTCTCACATTGCTTTCACTGGGATACAATGAATATTTTTCAGTTATAAAGACAAGTTTTGCAGTTGCTTTATTCAGCTCTTTATAGGATTTTGTTACTTTTTAAATCGTTTGCAGGCTGCATGCCTCTTGGTATGTTGTCTGGAATGATTTTATTGCCTTATTATGGTCATCTTGTCTCAAGCCATTTTGCTAAGTCACTGACAAACTGGTCACCTGTGCTTTTGAGTCTGCCACTTGTTCTTTGTTGCTAGAATCTACTCTCGCATGCGTATCTTATTCTGCCCTTCAAGCCTTACCTCTGTTTTGAGATGCTAGTTGCGTTCTTGGTTGGTTAAAATATTGGAAGACCCAGAAACCTGACTATCTCTGCATAGTAATATTTGATTTGCTACCACTGGCTTGATGCTTATATTCACATTTTCAGCTGCTTCTTGTCTCCAAAGCTTCATTTGCTATAAACAAGACAGTCTATATACAGTGTGACATGAGCTGTACTGGAAGGCTGCCTTTGCCTTCTGCTGGTGTTTTTCTCCAGCCTACTAATTCTTTCTGCATGCTTTGTTATTCTGCTATGCTCCCACTTACATATCCCTCTCCATTGGGGCAGGTGGGAACTACAAAAAAAAAAAAGCCAAATCCAAAGCCCAGATTTTTGGCAGTCCTGAAAAGGTTTTTCTGACTTGCTATGGTGGAAGCTGCAACTCAAAGAGCATTATTTATGTTCAAGCTCATGACAGGAAAACTTGAGGCCCATTAACTGCAATAACACTTGACACCTCTTGTTCATTATGCTCCCAGGTTACAAGAACTTCCTCAGACAAAAGTTAGTGTCACCTGTGGTTATATCTACCCCCTCTGAGGCCTTATACAACTAAACTAATATCATTGGCACCACTATGGCACTGGGAAAAAAAGTGAAATGTCCAAAATGTCCTTCAAAGCTAGGTGTATCTGCCAAAAGGGATCCAGAAGGTAAAAAAAAATACTCATGTTCTTTGTATACTGTTGCTGGAAAGCATCCTAATAGAAGCATCTAACACTGAGTCTCTTGCCTGTGAGACTGCTAGCTTTTTAACAATTTTCAGTTAGGAATAATTTACCGTGAAATAAAACATCAGTGAGTCAGTAGCTATGAATTTACCTGTGTTTCTGTAAAAGTTATTACACTGTTGATTCCATCTGAAGATCGTATGATCTTATTTTAAAGCTTCTGCTTCCCCCAGGCTATCAGTTTGGTTTGATTTCTTCTTCCAAAGACAGTGCTGTTGTATTATTTCTGGAGGGGTGATCTTCAAATGACATTTTCAAGCAGACCACTTCAAGCCTTTGCCTAATGAATCCAGTTTTTTTATAAAAGACAACTTATATTACAGCAGGAGCTCATAAATGTTTTTCTATACAGCAGACGTTTATCATTATTGAAGTCATAGGCCTGGATATGTCTCTAATACTGATATCAGAGTATTATTACCCCACTCATTCTTCTTCCTTCACACATATTAGCAGTATTTAATTTCTCAACTCTGAAAATGATGTCCAGATTTTTATTTGTACATTTACTTCAATTACTTTTTCTTCTTTGTTTCACAGCTTCACCTCAAGGAGTAAGAAGCTCGTGCGAGTTAAATTCATCTCCCATGTAACATACACTTCATGTCTGCTTCTGCTGCTAAGAGAATCACTATTTAATCCAGACACTGTACAAGCAGAGTTACGAAGATGTTGTACAAGGGCTGGCCATCTGAACAATAGGATTGCCAGCAAGCAAATTGTTTTCCTGTTGCATTTGCACAGATTAGCCACCTTGCATATAGCAAATAGAATAGCACGGCAAAGTAAACACGAGTTATCTAAAACAGTTGAGTGGCTTGCCTGACAGTCACTGCATCCATAAATTAGTTATTTTCATCAAGGTAAAGAGAGATGATTCTAAAACTATTTTAAATGATTCTAACTTCACCTCAACATTCGCATTTGCAGTAATGCAAGTACTACTATTTGTTTATTTATTAACCTTAATTTGCATGTCATGTGTATTCATATGCTTTCAAAAAGATGCTGAAATGATAAGGAGGAAAACAACAGGCAGTGTACTAGTGTTTAGCTCTTCTAGAAGGTAAACATCACTTTATCCTAGAAGATAAACATGTACAAATAAACACTTGTTTTGATTTGCGGGAAGTAAGGAGAGGGACAAACACAACAGAGGAAAACCCCAAACCAAAACAACGACAAAAACCAAATCATGTTTTCCTTGGTAAAGTAGGTTCAGCTGTCCCTCACACCAGCAGCTTGATAAGAACTGAGCCATTGGATGAGCACAAAGACCTGCTCAGGCCAATAACCTTTATTAAGCAGTGGTCAGGATACTTTGCAAGGCAAATGTAGCTTGAAGAGGTTTTGCTACATTTCCAACTGGAAAGCAACAGTATACTAAGAGTTCAAAAAATCAGCAAAATCTTATTAGATTACAATTATTTTTTTTTTTTTTGCATAATCCATCTTCCTTCCCTCTTTCAATTGCATTAACAGAAAAATTTTAGAAGGCCAAAGTTAGGATGTATTAAAATGTTTTTCTATGAAGAAGCACTGAAAGAGCAGTAAAAAATTTAGCAAGATGTATCAATCTCGATCCAATCTATGTCACTTTAGGGTGTGATAGGGCCCAGGGTGCACCACTCCCTCAATCCTCTTGTGCTCCAGTTTCTGGTGGAAGGAGAGATGAGCAAAGGGCTCCACGTACTTTCCTGCTCTAACCCATCTGCGCAGTTGCAGTGCCGGTGCTTCAGAGCATGAAGCAAACATGCTTGTCAGCTAATGCACAGCCAGTGAGTCCATTACTATAACAAGGGTCTTTGCTAAAAGATGTGAGCAGCCTCTTAAATCATAAAGCTGTGTCACCCTTGCTTACAGCATTACAAACTCTACTGGGATGTTTGAGGAAGTGCAGAAAGCATTGGTATTGTGCCTTATCTCAAAAAGAGCCATGAAACTGGTCCTGTGACCATTACTTCAAAAGGACTTCCTATCTAGGGCTTCCTGTGAAGATTTTATTTCTTCCAACAATATCTGGAAAAATTATCTGAAGACTGTTTTCAGTCATCCTTTTTTCAGCCACTTGTCTTCACCAGCAACTAGGGTTAGAAATCAGCACTCCCAGTGGACACTGAAAACAGTTAATCAAAAAACAGAAGGCTTTTTGTCAGATATAGGCTTCAAGGAGTAAAATGAGCAAGCATTATTAAAAAAAAAAAAATAAAAATAAAGCACAAACCAACCAAAAACCAAAACAGAAAAAGAAAACACTTTCAAATACCAGTAGCTGCTATTTCATCAGAAGCATCAGTACTTTAAATCTGAAGATTTTTTTTCTATATTAACAGTTGCCTGGTGTATTCAAATTCATCTAACCGGGCCGCAACGATTATGGAACAGGGGAAGGGGAAGACTTACCTGAAAGCTACATCCCAGGTAGAATCTCTGCTGTTATTTTATGCAGCAAAGAGATGATAGACCCAATTTTCTAACTACATATTTAAATTATTTCATTTTTCTAACTAGCACTGGAAGTGTTAATACAAGATACTGAATGTCTTGGGAAGAGGAAATCAAACCAAACTGATAGCCTGGGGGAAGCAGAAGCTTTAAAATAAGATCTTATGATCTTCAGATGGAAACAGCAGGGTAATAACTTTTACGGAAGCACAGGTAAATTCATAGCTACTGACTCACTGATGTTTTACTTCACAGTAAATTATTCCTAACTGAAAATTGTTAAAAAGCTAGCAGTCTCACAGGCAAGAGACTCGGTGTTAGATGCTTCCATTAGAATGCTTTCCAGCAACAGTTTATAAAGAAAACAAGTATTTTTTTTTAGCTGTTTTCATACGTCTTGTAGCAAGAGAATGAGATCTCAGGGATAGAAGCACCTTTTTGGTTACTAAATTTACATCACATGAAAAAGTTCTCTTTTTAGAACTCTGCTTGTTATCATAAGATTAAAAAATTAAGCAGTTTGGATACCAATTCCTAACCTGTTGTGTAATTACAAACAGATTTGACACTACCTCCTTATGCCAAGTCGTCTTTCATTTAAAATCCAGTTATGATCTGCTTGCTCACAATATATTTCTAAAGAAAACCAATATCTTTTGAAATGGAATTGAAAGAAAAAGCAAGCAAAACAGGAAATATGTTTCCACTTTTTTATTAGAATGAGAACTGTGGTAAATGTCAAACTGGACAAAGGACTACAAAGAAAATGAAGAGATTAGAAGCACAGAAGGGAATCTGCTCATATACAATTTATACACAGAAGTTTACACATGATTCAGAGACAAAGTTTGTGATAGGATGCATCTACTGTTTTCTTAATATCCTTAAAAATTATAATGTGTACTGTATGGAATTAAGATGGGTTTCTGCAATTACTGTTTTTTGAGCAATCATCTCTGCTTTAAAAATACAATTTTTAATAATATTACTATTTAATTAGACAACCCAAAATGGATGTCAAAAGTAGCAGTAAAGCAAATCTCTCATAGCACCTTCATTACCTCTGTGGAGACTAGCAACATCTCTTTCAGAAGAGATATAAGGCATTCTGCACTCACAGACAGCTCACAGATCTCCACTGTGCAGCCCTCCCTGCAAACAGCAGTGCAAGAGATGTGCACCTTGTGAGTCCACAGCCAGAAAGCAAAGATGAAACTAGCCTGCAATCACCTTCCATATTGCCTTCCTTCTCCAGCCTAATCAAGTGTAAATTTCAACATGTTTTAGGAAAATAGGCCTTGCATTTTAAAGTAATTTTTTATGATTATGATAAGGAAAACTCATGTATCTCAGACTGCATAGTGCTGTTTATGCTGGCAAGACTTCTTAAAAGTATACCCCATGTTTTTGTGGAACTTCTAAGAACAGCATTATTTTAGAAATATCTTATCGTATTTCTCAAACACTTCTCAAACACTATGACATGATGCAATTAGCCTGTAAAGTATTTAGATGTGATTAGACTAAAAGAGGAAAGATTCTCTCTTCTATTTGGCACTGTATATGGAATACTCTATCCAGATCTGGGTATCAATCAAAAGCCCAGCTACCAGGCTGGTCAGGAGCCTGGAGCACAGAGTTCAGCATGTGGAGAGGTTGAGGGAGCTCAGCTTGTTCAGTTTGCTGGAGAGCAGGCTGTGTGTCAATATAAAAGTACTTGAAAAGGGTCTAAGAAGGTGACGGTCCTGCCAGATATTATAACCATGGGCAATAGCTACAAACTGTAGCATGGAAGATTTAGTTGGACATCAGGAATGTTTTCACTGGAGCAGTGCTCGGGCAGGTGACCTAGCAAGGATTTGGAATCCATACCCTGGGGGCTGTTGAAGTTTGGCAAACTGAACTGTGATGACCCACGGGAGTGCAAGCAAGAGAGCTAATTGGAGAAGGAAGTTAGAGTATGTGACCTGAGGTGCCTTCAAACCAACGTGTCTATGATTCTAATGAAGTATACACCTAAACTGTACAGAGCCAATACTATCAGATTTTAAAACAGACTTCTACCTAAAAGTTAAGAATGCTACAAATGTCTATTTGTAAATACATCAAGAAAGCTGGTGAAAAAGTCTACTGAAGTATTTTTTGCTTTAAAAATCTTTTAGTATTTTCTATACACATCTGCCAGTTTAACTGTTTTGCTGCAGCCAGTTTAACTTTTGTTTCAATCTTTTATTTAATGGCACTCGGTAGGAAGGGACCCAAGAGAACATTTAAATCCATAAAAGGTGCTACAGTGCCTGACTAGTTACACATGAAATATAAATGTACCTTACCTTTGCCCAACCCTAAAGAGGTACGTTGAAATGTGATCATTATCTAACTTTAATAACTGTGTAAAATTAAGATTGAATAAAATTGTTCTGAACTGAAACTGGAGTTACACACCTCCTCACAGTGATGTTCATTCAGAAAGAATTAAAATGTATTTATACCTTTCAATGGTAGTACTTTCTCTGAGGGCTGATTTGGAGATTTGCATAAGTAGGTCTACTCACACACTTAAATCCAGTTATCATTTCTGTTTTCTACCCACAACTGCTTTAATTTTCATTCTTCCTTTTAAATGGAGGGAGACATGAATTATATTTCATTCCAATTCCATCATGGCTTTGCCATTTATATGCTACTCAGATCTTAAGGTAAAACAAAACAATGGAAGAACCCACTAGCATAAATCCAAACAGTATACATTTGCTATTGATAAAAAAGTCTAGAAAAATAAGTATCATATGCACTGTCTCTGGAGAAGCAAGGAATAGGTCTATCATTTTCATATATTTCCCACATGCTGCCCCCTGAAATAAAACAAAGTTTAAGTACACAACAAAAAAACTTCACACCAGCAGTACTAAAGGTTGAAGGAAGCGTGTTTCAGAACCTTCTCTGGCTAGCACCTGTCATCTTCTCCCCTTCTCCTGAACTTGCTGCTGCTTTTCCAAATCATTCAGTCTCTCTATGACTTACTTGAGGGTCCAGGCTATCCAGGATTCATTTCATAGTACATTGAAAGGAATGTTATTAATAGACATGAAAATACGTTTTTTGAGGGGGAGAAGGAAAGGATCTACTCATCTTGGGGCATCCAGCAAGGTCACAATGTCAAGGAATCTGAAAGAAACCATGCCTATAAGGTGGACACTTTTGTACTATTTTTTTCTTTCTAGCATCTTGGCATTTGAGATTCAGAAAAGAAACCTTGAGGAAGCTGGCTGTTGTATGAGAAGCATGGGTAGAACTGAGAAAAAAGTGGTGCTAGGAGAGGGAGCTGATCCTGTATGAATCAGGCAACTCAGAACCGGGTAAGTTGTTGTGAACTGTCAGTAACAGAGATGTAAATGAAGGCTTCCTGCCTTATTGCACACCATTACCATAGATACAGAAAATAATTCAAGTTTTGGGGCTTTTTTACTTTCATTTGGCTAATAAAGTGCTTGCTGTGCTTCACTGTTGAAATCACAGAAAGTTCTAAAACCATGTTGCACTGCAGCTGCCAGACATAATGATGGAGTCTGATGCATAGCTGTTCAGCTGGAAACTGCCAAGGAACAAACAAGGAAAAGAAATCAGCGCTACATTTGCAGATATTCACACAATTGCATGTTGCGTTTAAGTGGTTCCTTTTCCATACATTTCTATATATTTATTTTTGAAATACTGCCATTTTAACTAACAATAGTTCAGTGACAACCTTGACATTGTCTTCCTGTCAGGCAGCAGCACCTTTCAATACTTTCGGGTAGCATGTGCTATTTTTTTAAGTGTTCATATAGTAAATATATAATACATAACTAACATGTTTTATATATTTAATTATGCTATATATCTTGTGTAATTATCTGGAACCTTATCTCCCCAAGATACAGCTTTGCCAGTGACAAACCGATCACCTCCACTGTGTGTTCAGAAGATGTATACGTATTTTAGCAAAAGCACCAATGGGAAAAATTTTTATAGTGTACATCTCTTCAGAAACACAGAATGAGATATCCACTTACATGATGCAGGAACTGGAGTACCTGTGTCCACTTAATGCTACATTTTATCACAGTGTAATTTTTCTCCCCAAATTATTCTGATGGGCAATTCTAGTACAGAACAGGAATGCAGTAGATTATCCCACCTCCACCTTGCAGATAATGGAGCAAATCATTACCCACTGTAACTGACTTTTAATATGTTATTATTAGGAGGAATATGATAGAGGAAAATGATAATTACAGGTCAAGCTGTCAAGGGAGTCTGAGCAACTGAAACTACATGACCTTTCTGGTATGCTGTTCCAGGACCAGAACCGCAACCCTGCTAAGCAGCAGCAGATGGCCAGAGCTGTGTAGTTCTGCTTCCTGGTGAAAAGTAATTTGTTTTTCAGGACTGCTAGATATGTAAAGAAAGATCCAGGGAAGCCCTCAGTTAAGAATCCCAGCCTAACAAAAAAGCATGTCTGCAAAAGGGGCAAGAAGAGAAGTTGGCTCTTTGGAGGTTGCCCAGCATAACTGGGTTCACTTACAACCCACACAGGCACTCGGAGTATCATAGAATCATAGTATCATAGAATAGTTAGGGTTGGAAAGGGCCTTAAGATCATTTAGTTCCAACCCCCCTGCCATGGGCAGGGACACCTCCCACTAAACCATGCCATCCATGAACAGTGGAAAAGAACATCACGACTGAAAATTAAAAAAGCAGAAATTGAAGATGGAAAAAACATGAAGCATGAAGTCAAAAGATTGAAATATTGTAGGAAAAAGAAAATTTCATCACAATGATGAAAAATAAAATTTTAAAATAAAACCTGAGGTTGAGGAAGAACAAAAAAAGAAAAAGTCTTAAGTCTGCTTAAATAATTGTCTTTTACACATTGTGGATCCAAAATAGGCAGTCTGCAAGAAAAAACCCACAGCAAGAGTGTTACTAGTTAGTCCCCAAAGGCCAAGAAGCAACAAAAACATTTACATCTCTCTTCGTATACTGAAATACACCCCACTATTACTCTGGTTTTATTCTGTTCAGATTTCTTTTTGACAGCATGTAAAAGGCGTAACACCGGTGTATTAAAGGAAGCCTTTACAGGGAACACTTGCGCTATCTCAAAAAACTGAGAATTTTTTTCTCCCTAATATTCTTAAGGCATGCAGTCTTCAATACCAGCAAATACCTTTACTGATCACCTTAAATATTAACTTTCTGGAATGTTTATGTAGTATATTGAACACAGAATGACAGTGCATGATAGTATGTACTTGTGTCTTAGGCTGCCCAAAAAGTACCTGAGAATAAGAAAAGATTCATTTTGGAGATAACTATTCAGAAGTAATAATCTAAGATATTTTTTTCTTTAAGCATGCCGCATTTGTTAATGTGAGATGAAGTTATGTTGCTATATGGACAAGAAGCATTTTGTAATGTGGCTGTTGAATATTTTTTTAATTCAAGCAGAGCAGGCTCCCTAAAATAACTTGTTTAAAAAGAATTTGTATTCAGCAGCGCTCATAAATAAACGGAGCTTAAAAAAAAATCCACTCATTAGTGGTGAGTGGGAAGCCACTAATTCCCTGTTGTAGGTTCTAAGCCAACAATTCCTGCTAGTTTTAGATTTTCATTTTTAAAGCTATTAAGATTAATCCTTTTGAAGCAAATAAAGCATTTCAAATGAATGTATGAAAACTAAACGAGCAAGTTCTTGATTCTGCACAGAACGTATGCTCTAGTCATGTTTTTACCAGAAATTAAAATTTCTGATCAATATTGCTGTTATTCACTTGAAGATATACAAAGAAAAAACTAATTTTCAATGCTCCTAGTATTTCTTAGACACACACACACCTGGTGTGGGTATGAAGTTAGACTAGTCAGGAAAGAGGCAAAGAAATAAGGTCTTGTATTTGAACTTCTCAGCTCTGATGCATGACCTAGAGGCTAGCATTAAGTCCCTTGTTTATGCTTAGCCATCCATACAAGAGCCTAATCTGGCTATATGCACTTTTGGCAAACTCTCCCCAGACAGATGAATGGATTTTCCCGAAGGAGGTGTGAACTAAACTTGCATGATATGCTGGTGATACTTACTGGGTCTAAAGTCCAAAAAGCTTTGCTTGTTGGAATGATGCATCACCTTAAATTTATGCTAAAAATTCTTACTACTATTGACTTTATAAGGCATCATGACCCAAATTATTACTGCTTGTTGCATCCCCTGCAGAGTGCTCACAGACATTAATCTCACTAATTCCTCTTGTGCGTGCATAAGACTTTACGTAGTGTAGCTCAAAAAAGCCTATCTGTGATAAATTAAATTTGTAAAGCAAATGTCCAGGATAAAATGATCAAGCTTAATATACATTACATCTGATCTTAATAATAAAAGACAGAAATAGGTTATAACAGAGATTTAACCCATTCTCTGGTTAGCAAATGTGGGTTTCGGGGAAAAAAATACTGTCAGCCTTGTGAGAGTAAGAAAGTATATGGACATATATGTATATGCCTACACATACACTCACAGATAAAGTGCTCAATCTGAAAATTAGCTACCCAGGAATTACGCAGGCAGCTCATGTTGCTTTAATTGTAAACTTCTGCCACACAGGTAGAATTGGAAGACTCCATTTCAGGTCTTCACTTGAAAAAAAGTCAGAAATATTGGTACCAAGGAGTGTTAAGGCATCACAGACAGTCTTTATTCTCTCACTTAGTTTTCTCTGCACATATGAGCCATCTGCTTGAGGAAAATGGGAAAATGTCACTTCTAATAAACATACAATGCCTGCGGCAAATTAAGATTGTATTTGACAATCCTACAAAAGTACAGAGGAGGCAAGTTTGTTAATGCTGATTATCTTCCAGATCTTCAATAGATTTTCAACATCCATTAAAATAGGCATCTTCAAAGAACTTGTCAGGGGAAAAGTAAAATATTGTTATGTGGAACAAATTCTGTCATGCAAAAATACTTTTTACGTGGTTTCCTACCCAGGATCTTCAGTCTTTCTGCAAGAAGAGGAGAATGTTTTGGATCACATTTCCTATTACACTTGAAATTACTACTGTTTAATTTTGTGACAGTGTTCCCTTAATTGTCAAACATTACATGTCATTTTGCATTTCTTATTGCCTGAGCAAAAACACTAAACTTGGTATTTTAAACCATCCATCTTGAAAGCAAAGGCATATATGGACTGTTAAGCCAGTGCAAATACAAAATTATGCCAGGATCTGGTAACATATAATGAAATTATTAATAATTGGTCAATTTAAAAAAAAAAAAAAAAACAGGACAAAAAATTGTTATTGTTGATAAATAACGTTTTCCTTGAGAACAGAGCATAGGACAATGAATCTGTGAGGTCTCATTATGCTACAATGCCTGCCAAAACCACTCTTCCGTCTTCTGCCAAAACCTTTGATATATGTTTTATAATAATTTCCACATTGTAAAGGAATTCCTTTATTATACATTTGCTGAAATAAGAGTTGCATTAAACCAAAATAGCAGGATGAGAAAAATGTTGAAAACCAGCTCTAGGTCCACATCATGTTCATGTCTGGACTTAGATCTCTGCAATCCAGCCAGCAGCCAGCAAACAACGACCGAACAGAAGCCTGTGGAAAGGACAACTTCTGCCCACGGTACACCTTGCTTCCACTGAAATTGCTCTCAAAAGAGCAGAGAGCAACTGGGGAAAAGATTTCCCTTTGGCAAAGAGCTTGACTAAAAAGACTTCAGTTTTACAATGACACCGAACTTCTCAGAAAAGATTCTCAGATCAAGATCAAAACATGCATTCTCTAAAAAGACATCCTGGACATTCCTAAAATAGAAAGATAATGGACAAGTTTTCTGTTGCTGGCAGATGAACTAGTGCAAGAGCCTACCACTGTGACCTGCTGATGTAATTGCTCTTCTAACAAAACAGAGAGGATATACTTCTGATGCCAGAAGATCCAGGTTCAGCCTACAAAGCAGACTTGGAGAAAGCTGCACAAACAACACTGCAAAGGAGAACCCTACCGTCCCCAAGGGTTCTGTCCACAGAACAAAGTGTTCCTGGAAAGATTTTTCACTTGTAAGAAGGCACATTGATGTAGATTCTTTTGAAGGCTGCTGGTACTGTCAGGCTTGCCTTCTGTTTTCCTGAGGTTTTGGTCTGGACAATACATCCTTTCTGATAACCAATGGATTACCCATGTTCTTCCCTTGTCCTTCCATCATCAGCTCACCCCTGAGTGACTGAGAAGTTAGGAGCTCCCCCACTGCATAAATAAATATCTATTTTGCCTTTGTAATACCTGACTTTAAAATTACAAAATTTTATAGACCATACAAGCTTCAAGATACAGAATTCTAACTGCATACAAAAGGAAACCTAGTTCTGATCAAAAATAGAACAATAACCACCTTCGAGCCATCTTTCTGTATTAGCTCACACCTACATCCAGAAAGAAAAAACTACTCTAAACTGCTTCCTTAAAGGTGTTTGAAGGTCTGAAGCCATCTTTGACACTAGTATTTTATATTACTATTACTTCATTTTATAATAAATGCTACAATATAGTACCCTATATATAGTGTACATGCCATACTATTATCTTCTGACAGATCAATATATTGGTGAGAAGACAATACACCATTAAGTGCATTATAAATGACAAAAAAAGTTCATGAGGGCAATGTAATAAATGCCTCTGCATAAATCTCTGGCTGCCATATCTACTCTCTGCCCATTTCTTTTGTCTTAAGGGTAAAGAAACGCTTGGAACTTCTAAGCAGCTCTCTGGCAACCCTCTGGATTTTCATTTAGATAATATTTTACATAACTTTCCAAGATAAAAGCCATTTCTATGCAGATGTAGGACGTAAAGCTAGTTGCTGAGGAAATGTCCGTTGTTGCATAAACCTTTTTATAAAAATCAATACAAATTAAGCCAATCTACGCAGATCAGATTATAAAAACCTTTCACACAAAAATTTGTTGTTTCACCCACACAAAAATACTACCTTGGGCTTGGGGCTTCAGTTCCTCCATCATCAACTAGCGCAGCATACAAATCAATCACACATCTGTCTACATTAAACACAAACCTCCAGGAGGAAGCAAATAGTTGCCTCTTTCAATGAGGCAAGAGGCAAGGCTCAGGTGAATTCTTTGTTCTTTCTTGCTGGTTTCAGGAGGTTTTTGTTTTGCTTTACTTTAACTAGAGTTTCTTTCCATCCATTCATCAATAGCACCACAAGGACACATGCTACCCTAAGTCCAAGACACTGTGAAGTACTGTTCAGGAGCAGCAATACAAAGCAGCTCCCAGAATAAGGTTAGTTTGGGACAGAGTATTCATTAGGTACATGAAGAGAGAAGAAAGGCCTCCTATTTTTCCTGCTCTGCCAGGGATTTGGCACTGAGAAGAAAGGAGGATTCAGGGAAGTTGGACCTAGCCTGAGGTGTTTTTACATGACTAGGAACAGTGAGATGTCCATGTGACTGTGGACAAATGACATTGATGGCGCATCATATGATAGACTAACAAATGGGAATAGGTATGAAAAAAATACACAGAAAAAAGAGTGAACAATAACTAGAAACTTAACTGAGGTCCTAACTTGGGCCATTACTCTTCTCCAGCTCCTTCACCTCTGCTAGCCCACTGCTTGGACTTTTCTGGACAGAAACACAGCCTTTGCCTTTTGGCTCGAGGAGCTGGGAGTTCACTACTCCCAGCTGGGAAGCAAGAACTGTGATTGCTGTGTATGCAGTCAGACTGCATCTTCTATTGGAGTATTATGTTGTTATGGTCCTCTTCTCCACAGAGAACAAGGGAAAATCAATCTAGCAGGACTTTTTTGTTTGACAAAAGGTTTTGCTCATGTTTCCTAAAGAGATCTGAAACCTCTCTACAGGGACAAACGAATGCAAGAGTCACTGTTTCAAAGACATACGGAATTTACAAGTATCACGTAGCAGCAGAGATGTGCAGGATAAGCACATCTATTTTGTATCTATTCAAAACTTTGGAAAAGAGCTGCATGCAACACATAGCAGAAAAGATGCAGAGACACTCAGAAGAAACTAAGTGGAAAGGAAAGAGAGTAGAGATAAAAGCATTTATATGTATTTACATAGATTAAGCTGGGCAAATTGACAACAAGCCAACATGCTCTTATGGAAGTGATTATGGAACTGATTACAGGAAAAGGAGGGAGGAAAATAAGAAATTTCTGAGTGCTTCTAATATATATGCATCCATGTAACGAGATGGAACAGCTGAAGAGAAGAAAGTGATTTTCCAGGGCCACCAAGAAAATCTCCTTAGGAGAATATCACTTGTTTGGCTCCAGGGAGAGCAGAAGTTAGATTACACATGCACGCTCTATCCTATGCACTGTATGCACTGGGGAGAATATAGCACTAAAGAAATCGAAAACTGACTTCAGCTCTGTAGACCATATAAGCCATTTTTTTACCGTAACTTTCTCACACATAAACCTAAAACTCACTAATTTTTTTTTTTCTTTTTTTTTATTTTCAGTCCTCATTACTTTTAAATAAACTTTCTTTAAGACCTGCTGTCCTGGGTTCAGCACGTAGCAGTCATTTTTCTCCTTGGTAGCTGGTGCAGCTCTGTGTTTTTGACTTTCAGCCTGGGAACAGTGCATGAAAACTCAACCTGCTCTTCTGAAGAAAAGTGCTTAGGCTGACAGAGTAAAGTGGCTGGAAAGCCATTCTTGTATCGGTCCAAGCGGCCATAGTCAGAAAGGTACCATTCCAATGCACTTCAAGAGGCAGAGCTAAGGGATACTGTAAGATTAGAAACAGACAACAGAGAAACAAGGATCTTTTATTACCTACTATCCTGAGACTGACATAATTTTTTTTTGTCCATGTACTGCCTTCCTGCTGTATGACAACCTGCCTCTGCTGTGACTTGGGTACTTTGACAGGTCAATTCTCAGCCCTCTTCCTCTGATGCTGCTGTTGTCAGCCTTCTTCTGCAACCTACAAGTAACATTTCTACACACACCCAACAGCACTACTTCTGAATACCATAGTGAAACCCTTCTTTAGGCTCTTTCAAATTGTAAGACCCATGGCATGGCTCTTCCTTGACTGGTATGCTTTATGAAAAAATTACCCAGGAAAGTTCTGAACTAAAAATTGATTTGTGCATCCTCTATTCTGACTAACACTTCCAGACCTACCCAGGCAGGTCTCAGAGGTCCCTGTTCTTGCAAAGCAGCCCCTAACAGCGATTCAGACATTCTTATTTCCTAGGGAAAACACCCAAATTCGGGACAGCTTTCCATAATCAAGTTTTAATCTCAACTTTCTACCTCCCTATGGTTCGTTTTACTTTTAGCACCACTGCAGGAATTCTAAGGAATGGGTTTTGTGCTCATCTCCAGAAACAGCAGTCCAGATTCATATTAACCTGTGTCAGCCACTGCAATGGTTGCACATTTACTTATTTTGTGCCTTTATTTCTCAAAAAACAGCAGTTGTATGAAAGAAACAAGAAAAAATAGTAATGCTACAGATTATTAGGGTGCAAAATTTAAAAACAAGAACAAACTTGCTGGTCAAAATGTCATTTTTGGTCTACTCCTCACTCTTATGCACCCTCTCAATTTATAAGTATGTTGTTGATTATGAAGTCATTTACACTACTGTCTTGTTACACCTATGAAGATTGTTAATGCATGTAGATTTCAATGATGCACACATTTTGTTCCATTAAACCCTAGCAGCAGGATAGATTGCAGCAGTGCTAATAGAAGCACATTGTTCCTCTTCCCATTTTCTCAGTTCTAGGAGAAATCTCTCATTTGACCTTGAGAAAGGCATTTAAATTCTTTGCACCCGTGCTTTCTCATCTGTAAAATTAAGACTATGATACCTACCTACTTCATAAGAGGGACAGTGTTAAATTTAATGCATTAATATTTTAAAGTGCTTTCAGACAGCTGGATCGAACCTACTACAGAATGTAAGTTATTATTAAATTATGCTTCACGAGTTATTGCTGTTGTGTTACTGTATCTGATTAAATACGATGGCATCTCCTGGATTTTTTTTTTCCAGAGAATGAAACTGATGTTCTTTCAACCACCCTACAGATGGACTTGAAGGCTTATTTTGCAGAAGGAAAGAAGGTGAGGAAATGTAGCAGTCAACAGAACTGAGAGAGTCCTGTGGAGCAGATGTTTATGAAGGCATTTAAAGCAAGCGTGACGTAGAGCAGAAGGCAACTGTGCCTTGTGCCCCACTGTGACACATCATCCTCTAATAGCAGTAAGGTCTCCATTCATTTCCATGACAGGGGGACAGGGACACCCCCTCAGTATCATCACATTAACTGCTGCATTTGGCGTCCTCTTGGAGAAATGAAGTGCAAGATCGGTAGCCTGGAGTTGCTTTCCTGGTGGAGCCAACCAGCTCTCAGGCACAGTTCAGGTAGACCTTGAGTCTGCTCAGTCATGGCAGCTAATCCATCTGTGATGAAGGTGGCACACAAAAATGTCAATTATAAAAAGAGGGGTGTATCGCAGGAGGGTTGTTCATACCTGATGCCTCTCCTACATCTCCTCTTGACCTGATGCGCAGGTGCCTGGTCTTGTCCTGTGTTCTCACATCAGGATCTTGTTGTGGGGGGGGAAGGGGAAGGAGTGTTTGGAGCAAGAGCTGCAGGAAGATGAGAAGGGTTTTTGACAGCATGTTGAGTTGGAGGTTGTACTGGTGTTGATGCCGCTGGTTCCAATGCCATCAAGGCATTTCTTGTGGATGACAAGGAATCTAGGAAAGTAGTGATTAACATGCATATCAGTGTGATTGACAAGCTATGCTGTCTGCTTTGTGCTAATGTATTGCATGGACAACACCTATTCTAGGCATATCAGAATCAGCATATAGATTTAGAGTACAGACTTAAATCAGAAATATTTAGCATCTTTCCCAATAAGTAAAGAAAAACTGTTTGATGGATCCATCTTCTCAACAGACCATGGAGATCAGATTCTGCTCGGTGAGGGAATGTTTTCTCCTCACAGGGTACAAATGGATAGCAGGCAACTTTCTTTCAGATTGCAGAATGACCAATTCATTTGCTTTCCCATTCCTCCATCCCCAATTCATCACTCCAAAGACAAGAGAAAAATAAGTACAACATTAGGTTCGATAACCTTCTGATAGTGTGCTATTAAATACACACAAATCAAGGAGCCTGAAAAAATACAAGCAGGGAGCATATTGTCTACCTTCCATATCTGCCAAGAATACTGAAACGGAGGTTGCCAAGTCTAAGGTTGTATATATTTTATGTCATTTCTGACACCATGCTGCATACATCAAAGTATCTATTATTGTCTTTCTTTTTTTTGTTATCAGATCTGCAGAGGCTAGACTACATGTTTTATTGTACTATACTATACCAAAGATCACACAGCTTTCTAAACCGC
The DNA here is from genome assembly GCA_025447955.1 of Psilopsiagon aurifrons. Lineage (NCBI taxonomy): Eukaryota > Metazoa > Chordata > Aves > Psittaciformes > Psittacidae > Psilopsiagon > Psilopsiagon aurifrons. The sequence continues at coordinate 14,928 of JAOEHY010019291.1, read as the reverse complement.
AGTGATGCTATTTCAATTCCTTGAGAAAAATCTGTGGGATGTGAAAACTTACCACAGAAGCAGTAATGTCACTTTTGTTTACTTGAATTCCTGCAGAGCTGCTGATGTGCAAAATGTGCAGCAGCTCCTAGGGTTAACCCTCTATGCTAACTCTACTTTCTGTTGGCATAATGCTTGCTCTCGATTTTCCTCTCTTCACCAAGACACGTGAAAGCCTTTCACAATGACTTTGCTTTTTTCCCTCCACCTCATTTTTTGTAAAATCTAAGTCAAGTGCCTGATGTTGATTTCAACATGATGTCTGTTATATTTATTTGCTTAGTTGTCTGACTGTGAATTTTTAAGTCTAATACATGAACATCCAAAAGCAGCCTTCTGTTGCCAAAAATTTTCTGTGTCCTTTGATTTAAAGATCAGCCACTTCCTTTGGCATTTTCATGCCAAATATTAACCTGGATCCTCTGTCAGCAGAAAAGAGGTAACATTTTGCAGTCTATTACACTTGGAATAGGCTACCTCTGTCTGTTGCATGTAACTTCTATCAAATGATTAATGAACTGAATAACCATATTCCTGAGTGGTAAGCATGAAAATGTATTGTCAGAATATCCTCAACTGGGAGATCACTACCTGATCTCTACTGCAGGAAAACCTCTGATTTCAGTGATGCCATATCTTCTAACATTTACAGCTCTACCCTACAGCGAGGATGGCTCGAGGAACAATGATGTTATTTATATGAGAAAGCCATTTACCCAAAATAAACTACAATAAAGTATGCTCAAAAGCATAATTTAAGACTCCTATTGTCATGAGAAGATAAAGTACATAAACTTGTATTTCATTTAGGAATAGCGCAGCAATCAATGTTTCCAGTAATATTCCGAGTGACTAATTCAGCAGGCTGTTGCAGGGCAGTGGGGCTGTGTAAGCAGCAAGCTAATTTCCTGATATTAATTTTCTATACCGAATATAAAACCTCATAGATAATCATGTGGCTAATTACAAGGGCAAGGTGAAATGGCACTTTGTGTGAAAGAAAAGGTGTAGAGAAGGAAAGAAAGAACAATAGAACAGACACAGCGAAAAGTAAGGATGTCAAGTTATGAGCAGAGATAGAACACAGGGGGCTGCTGTCAGATATGAAAGGAACAGGAGGAGGTGCAGAAAAGATGATCTCTCTCTGAACAGATAGAAGCATAGCCTCCTACTGTGGATTTTTTGTAACGATTTAGAAATGAACTGATTTCAAAAGGTTTCCATGTTTCACTGCTCGTATCAAAATAAAACCCCACTCTATATAATACTTCAAGTTCCACATGTTGAGTGGTCTGTTCAGCAATTCTTGATCTTTCTAGCTATTTCACAAGACAAAAAGGAGAGGGAACGTGGTGTTGTTTGTTCTGTGTGATGCAGCAAGTACATTTGTACCCCTGGCATTTCCCTTCCTTTGGCAGCTCCTCTACAGAACGCCCTGCGCATGAAGAATATAGAAGCAGCAGGACAGATCATCACTTCAATCTGTGCATCTGAAGCTGATATAGTCTCTCCAGCACTAAAGCTAAGAAACTATTTCAGTGACATCTGGCAGAATTTGCCAGATGTTAATACATGAATTCATGCACAGTAAGACAGGAAGAAATACAGATCTTCAGTGAATGAGGTGTACAACATTGAAGAACTGAGGAAAAACAGCAGAAATGAGCCATAAAGTAGAGAAGCATAGGAAAAAAAAGGAAAGTAGGTCCTTCATATGATCATTTCTGAAGCATACTTTTGATTTAAGTGGATGTAATTATATGTCTTTGTTCTTACCAGATCACAACTTCTCATAAGACTTAGGTGCATTTAGAGTAAGAGATCTTGACCATACACACAAAAAAGAAATCAAAAAATATATGAATAAGATTTAGGGATGTGTTATAGGAAATGTAAATATGAGACAATTGGTGTAGAAAGAACTGATGGTCCCAAACTCTCTCTAAATATCTTTTTGCTAAAATACATGTCCCCTTGTCAGTAATGAACAAAGATGTATTTAATACTCTATACAAAACTGAGGAAAACTGACAAATTAAGTTACACGCATCAAAGACCTACAGACTTTGTCTATTGCTAAAGCTGGAGCTCTGTACTTATCTGTATGGAATTGTACCTATATTTTCCAGATTGTTTCTCCAATTCATCAAGATCATATTAAATGTTAATGCCATCCCCCAGCTAAAACCAAGGAAAAAATATCAATACAAATTTACAGATCATGTCCTGAACTTCTGTGCAGATGTCAGGAAGAGTATGTTGCATTTTTATTTTAGATTGCAGCAGAAAGGTCCATAGATTATGGCCCCAAGTTTGCCTGTTCCAACTTTCAGAAAGATTTAAAATGTTTTCTCTAAACTATTCAAGTCACTTCAATAACTATGGAAGTCCTACTGCAAAAGCAACTTAAAGCTACAGGATTCCAACAAAAGTCAGTTACCAGACCTGTTATCTATGGGGTCTTTGGTAAGCAAGTAAAGCAGACACCGTTCCCATAGACCCCATTTCGGACCAGGCATTCACCAGACAGGATACATCTATAGGCTTTCAGGCTCTGGTCATACCAGCTTGATTTCCCTCACACAATTTTGTGTTTGTTTCGTGTCTCATTGATGCACCTGCTTCATTCTCCAAACAATGCCTTTGCAAGCTCTTACCAGACTAGCGTAGACCCATTGTTTAGGTTCTCATCTTCCAGTGCCCCACATGAGAGTATCAGATCTCAGCTCTAATTATACCACATGATGGCACCACTATTGCCATATGCAGAGCACTGTATAACTCTGTAGACTTCTGTGGTCTACGAGAAAGCCCATGAGAGTGTTCATCTGAGCACCTGCTTGCCAACAAATACATGCCCTGTATTTTCGGCTCCTCTGTGCAGACGAACTGAACAGTACTTGTCTGATGGTTCAGGATGACAGGGAATTTGACAGCTGCTTCTCCCCAGGACTACATCCTGTGTAAGAATATACTACTGCTGCTACTGCTACAAAGCTACCAGTACTCCCATTCACACTACTGCCATTACTGCCAGAAACAATAAATATGTAATAATGATCTCTCTTTTACACTGAAATGCCTTGCCTTCAGATTTGAAGAACCCTGACTTCCAAACTAGAGACTCTTCCATAATAACCAGAAGAGTTTTGTTTGGGTTTTTTTCTTATAAAAATGTCTTAGTTTAAATAATAAAGATTTTTCCACAGTTTTGGTTTGTATTTTTTTTCTTGATGTATCTCAAAACTTCTACCCTAAAAGCATTTGGAGCCTCATGATGAGTAACTGTGATTCTACCACTGTTAAGCTTACATGTAGGTTGACATTTGAGTCAGGTTTAATATAATAGATGAATCCAACTGCTGACTGATTCCAGTTATCTTAAGGTGTTCAGTGACTTTTAAAAGCTGCAAAAAATACTCTAAATCTCTGGCAGGCTGAAGAATTAATGGCACACCAAAACACAGAACTTTCCTCAGGTTATTTGCTTTGTTGGGGAGAGCTTTTCATCCACCTGTTATTAAGAGAGCTTGTTTATCTGCTAGATGACTATCGCAACACTGAGTGCAGGAGCAGCGCACAATTAACTCATTTATCTCACTGTGCTTTTGCAAATTATTTATGGCAAAATGCAGATTTTAATATTGTCAAAATGCAGATTTGCTCATTAACTGATTAACATCAGTCCATTTTCATTTCTAGCTTTCTTACAGAATTGAAGTTATATATGGATCAAAAGAATGCAATGTGCCTCCTTGTATTCACTTTCCTATGCGCTTTTCTTCCTTATCTTGCTATTTGGTTAGGTGTTCAGGTTTTTTTAAGTGTTACTCTTTCACATTAAGAAGACTTTTCTAATTTTAAGATGGGAAGGGAGTGGGGTAACATGCATTACTTTGACTCTTCAACATGGTTAAGTGAAATATTCAATCCTTAGCAATTTAAATTATCTTTCAGGTTTCCTATTGAACAGCAAATTCAGGCATCCTCATGAGAACCTCTTATACAGCAGTTTTCACCATGAACAAAACAGGAAATTATCAGTCTGTCAATGCTTCATACACCCAGATAGTCCTGAAATTTCTTCCGTGTTTCCCACTCAGGCTCAATTTACATCATCTTGCTAGACAATCAGAGAATCACAAAATGGATGAGGTTGAAAGGGACATATGGGGATCACCTAGTCCAACCGCCATGATCAAAGCAGGGTCATGGTATTATTGCTCTCTGGGGGTAGGACTTTGCAGTTCCCTTTGCCCTTTCCCCTTCATGAGGTTCCTGTCTGTCCATTTTTCCGCCCTGTCAAGATTCCTCTAGCACACCCACCTGCTATATCAGCCGTATCATCCACAAAGTTTTGTATCATCCATAAAGTTCTGTATCATCCCAGTTTTGTATCCTCATCCACAAGCAAGAGGGTACAGTCTACCCCATCATCCTGATCATTAACTGAGAGGTTAAGCAATACTGGACCCAGTACTGATGCCTGGGGTACACCACTAGTGACTGATCTTCAGCTAGGCTCTGTGCAGCTGATCTCTACATTTTGAGCCTGCCAGTTCGGACAGCTTTCAGTTCACCTCACTGTCCACTTCACTAGCCTGCACTTCATCAGCTTGTTAGCTGCTTCTTCTTGTTAGGATGCTATGACCAGTACTATCCAGAAACTTCCTGAGCTGCTCATGCCCTTCTGTATTGTCTCTTCAGCAGACATGAGAGTGGTACAAATCACCCACAAGATGAAGAGATGATAGCTCAATATAGTAGTTGCACTTTACCTTCATACTAGTGACTCACCAAATATAATCTGTTTTGCCTTCCCTTACATTGAGCAAACAAATAAAATTTTAACCTAAAGTTTGTACATCAAGTGCTCCAACTCACTTGGTAACCCTCTGCTGGACTCATGTCATTATACCCATGTCTTATACCCAAGAGTTCCAGGTTAGTTCTTTTCAACGTGATCTTGTTGAGTTCCCTCTGTATAAAGCCCTGCCTCCAGTCAACAACCATTCCGCTAATCTGGTATAACTGACAAACCTGCTAAGGGTGCACTCAATCTCATCTTCCAGGGCAATAATATACGCATTAAACAAAATCATCTCCAGTGTTGCTCAGCCTCAGAAGGACACCACTGCTAACTGCCCAGTCTTCTCAGTCTATAGGAGGAACTTAGTTAGAGGAAAAAGTTCGAAGTGCATGCTATGGTTTAGAATTGAAAAGGAGTATTTCTAATTGTTTTTCAATTTAGGGATCTGTCATTTTTACTGACCTATAAAATACATTGACTATAGCAAAATTTATGAAGCACTATCACACTACATTTCTGTTTTCAGAAATTTTGAGGACTTTTATCTGACCAACTTTTATGAAGTTTGTTTATAAACTACTTTTTGGTCATACACAAAATTTCAACTCATATTTCTGCTTTAGCACTATCAGACCTACATGAATTACACAGTTACCAGAGGCAAATTTAAAAGCTTCTTAAGAAATATATGCTCAATCTCTTACCATTACAAAGAAGAAACACAAAACAGAATTTCAGATAGGTAACTACATTCATTAAGATAAGTTTGAAGTTATTAACCAGGAATATTTCTCCAAAGTCAAATGGAACAATATAAAGGAAACATCTGCTCCACACAGAAGTGCAGGAATTTAGGTTCCACTGCAAAAGGGCTTATAGGTACTATGCTCCTTACTTGAATGCTATACATTATGAATCTCTCTCATATTTTTCTAGTATCATCCATTACAGATGTTCAAAAGTCACGAGTCAGGCTCCAAGATATCATGAAACTGAACCTAATCATAATGAATTTTTATTGCTTGGTTGTCTTTCGATTTCTGAATGCATTTCTATCGCCTTTTCAAGTTTTATTCAGCAACCACACAAGAGGGTGCAAGTCTATTTTTAAATGAAAGCATTAGAGTAGCTTCCTGACCATTCATCACACCACCTTCCTCACTGCTTCCAGCACTCACTTCAGAGCTCTCTCCTATTTGTTTTTTTTCTAGCATGCTGTGGAAAGTGTCCAAGACATAAGCTTCATTTCAAGGTCCCAGAGTTTTCCCACATTTCCCTATGTTCTAAAATAGCTGTCTTTGGACAATCCTGAATAAAAGAAGGAAAGGAGGAGCTGGGCTATCCTTGACATGTAATAACAGGAGCAGCAATTTTATATATCAGTTCAAGCAAATCAGAGGAACTGCTGCAGGACAGAACTGTCTGGGTGGTATGACTTGCATGTGCATTATGCATTGGGTGATACAAATAATGGACTAACACTCAAATATGACCAGAAATACCAAGAATCTATGTGGGTACTCAAGTGAAACCAGAAACCACAGTCATTGTGTTCTACTTGTGATATTTGGGTGAATTAATATTTAATTAACTCAAGCAAAATGCAACAACAAAAAAAAAAAAAAGGAAGAAAAAGAAAGTTTAGTGGGTTTCTTTTAAGGGGAAGTCAATAGAGTTAATCTCCTGGAATGTGATACTTGGACTGACCTCCTCTTTCAAATCAGGCAGCATGGGGATTCAACTGGATCCCAGTTGTGTAAGTCTCTTTTCTGACTGAAGTACCAGCAGGTCTCTCACCAGCCTCATCACCTATATCTGAACCCATTCTACTATTCCTGTATTCATGTTTATGATGGAGTACAGCTCATACACAGAAGTGTTACTGATTTATCTAATGTCCGTTTATAATATTATATCCATTGTTTTCCATTATGTTTGTTACGCATTGCATTTTGATTTTACTGTACTTGCTTTCCTGATGCATCTGCCCATTAAGTGGGAATTTTAATTGAAAACTAAACTTGAACTAACTTATAATATTTGAAATCTAGCATATCATTTTATATTATCTCACCAAATTAATTATGTATGATTACATATGTGTGACAGGATAGCCTGAACTGTGGCAGAAGTACCACATTGATGCTAAGTTTGGGAAAGCTAATTATGATTAGACTGTCAAAGGATCAGTGTCAGAACAGTCCCGTTTAACATTTTAATTTTTGCATGGAAGGAACAAACAACTGGTTAGTTTGCTGGAAATTTGCTGATGCTATTAAACTGGGTGCTCCTGAGAATACTAATGAAGACAAAGAAATAATAGCAAGAAACTTAGTTTAGAAATATGTTGAGAAAATAATGAGATTAAATTTTCAAAGCTATAAAATTATTAATTAGCAAAAGCATCCTGCAAAATGAAGATATGCAATTAAAAGCCCCAGTCTGAACACAGTGCTAGAAGCAGCACTGGAAGCAGAAAAATAGACAAACATGAAATCCACAGTGGAGGTAAAGAAAACATGTATTAGGTAACACAGGCAGATTCTGGAAGGTAGCAGTCCCTCAGGTAGAAAGATAGATTTCCATTAGTGGGTTTAATTCTCACACACTAAATGGATGCTCTCTGAAGTAAAAGCCTAGATGGTATCCAGGCACTCCATTACCACACACAGACCTGAAGGTATTTCCTGGATCAAGAGATTGGTTCATGAATAGAATGGAGAAAAAAAACTATAAATGCACAACTTTGCAAAGCAGCTGGTCAGCAGTACAGCTGACAGTATCTGAACAGTACAAACAAGAAGTCTCTATCTTATATCCATATACACAGCGTGATTCATTTGACCTTAGACAGTTACTAGATATTCTTGGTTAGTTTTATAGACAGCAGAAAGAAACAGACTTTTCTAGGACAGGATTCATCTCATCCTAAAGCAGACATCTAAATGTCTCAACTATAAAGGCTGACCAGCTCAGACACATATATCTAAAAGTAGGTATGATGAATCAGACATCATCATTATATACATCATCACCTGTCAGATCAGCTTATCTTTGATGGGTCCTATCCATAATATGGATCCTGACTATGGATCAGGTCTTAAAAAGGGAGAGGATGTATTTAGGAACTTTATAAGGCTAAATTAGTAGCAGTTAGATTAAAAAAATATAGTATTCTCTATAATCACCAAGGCAGAAATGCATACAAGCTAAGTGTATTAGAAAGCAATTGTTTAAACAAGAAGAAATGGGAGCTTTTGAAATGCCATCATTTCAAATTAGATAACAGTAGTAATCTTCCAGAGATTTAAAGAAATCTATAAAGTGTAAGAGCTGTAAGAAATTTAAGAAGAGGTGAAACCTAAAGAAAGAAAAGTCATTTGGATTTTGTATTCAGAACAAGCAACAATCCCACACCTTTTCCTGTGGTACTAGATAGGTACACAGATTTATGCATTCAGGCTTTTTAGCTAAACTTAAAGTATGCAGTATGTCTGTCATATCATGTCTGTTGAGAGAACTGCATATTTATATATGCAGTGTTCTGTAAATAAAGATTAACAATCTTTCATGGATATCTGAAACTAAAATCTTAAAATATCCTCAGTTTCTCATGCTAATGATTTTTTTGTCATCATGGAGAAGGGTTTCAAATTTCTCTCAAGCAGAAAAGGTCATACTGCAGTTGTCTATAAAGAAAATTCTGACTGAAACAATTACAGTTTAAACTTCTTATACTTCATGAAAACAGCCTGTATCACAGCATTATTCCAAGAAGGAGTTGTCAGCATGTTTCTATGAAAAACAACTGAAGAACATCAGAATTTCTACAGACACTTTCATATACAATTCATACGCAATTTAAAAATAAATAGGGCTCTTTCCCTGTATCATATGTGCATGCCTCCTGTTCTTTGGACCTCAGCACATCAGTAGGAAAAGTAGAGCCAACTGCTGTGGGAATCGCGCCTATAATACATGAGGGTGACGTGGGAGTCAAGTAGGGGAATGGAGAATGGTGATACTCTTCTGCTCTCTCTTCAGAAAGCTAATTCAATTAATGATGTAACTCCTGGAAATACTGCTTTGCAGGATGGAAATGCAAGCACTTTGTTTATCACAGCAGATAGAAAGTGGTGAAATGAACATGATCCACAATCTGTGGATGACAGAGATGACAGTATAATCTTAAACCTAACACAGAGAGCATTATATATTACAACTGATATACAAAATCAGCAGTGTTTAACCAGAAATAACATGTGAGATGGCCTACTGCTGCATCTTTGCAAAAATGCAGTAAATTCTTCACCCTTGGAAGGCTGAACAAACATTGCCCATCTTTCAAAAAGATAAATTACAGTCCTGGGGGAGACTGGTAAACCTGACATAGGAATTACCTGATGGATAGAGTAAGTAGCCCATGGAACTTTGGGCTAATGGAGTTTGCCATATTTTGCAAATTAATCTACTGGTAAGTTTTGACCATTTAGGACAAGCGGCAGTAACAATAAATACTAGAAATTAAGAACTAGTAGTTCTTGTTATAAGCATACCACACTCAGCCTGCTAACACCTCTTAACACCATGCCCATCACTGCCAAGATTAATATATTAAAACTACTACTGATACATAAATACCTACACGCAAATATCCCTTTTGTGACCCACATGTTTGTTTTGCTTTGCTTATCTATCATTCAGTTTTCTCTGCTATTTGGTATATAGGTTGTGCTGCAAAGGAGAGGCTTTCCCATATTCCTTCCAGTTCCTCCCATGTTTTCCTATTTAGAAAGGTCTTATGATCTTTTAATAAACAGATCTTAGTCCAAAGGATGAAGGCTTGGCTCTTCATTTGACTTAAATGGCTGCATTTTAGTACCATTTTGCCTGCAGCTACCAGCACACCAAACTTAAGACAAGCGACCCTCTAACTGTTACATCTTATCACTGATTTTCTACCTATTCTACAGGTTAAATGTCTTACTTTATTAATACTTTTTCTCAAGTTTTGTGATGAGAAGATTACGCTAAAATTTATTCTGCTGGCTGCGGTTGTGGTCTCTGTTCTATGTAGACTTAAAGGTGAGACCTTTTTAAGGCACTTTTACCTTGTCAGGATTCAGTAAAACAGTCCGTTATGTAAATGAAAATTGGATCAAGAGTATTTTTCTCACTGTAATACAAGTACTTACATGACTGCATGTATCAGTAAGGTTTTAATAAGTCAATAGCTTTCACATAAATATTATAAACCAATCCCCTGACAGATCTTCATGTGAATTTCTTGAGGAATTGCTCTTTCTGTTAGTGTTGGTTCAGAATTGGAACATCATTGGAACAAAATAGTGAATCCAATATCCCTGCTTTTATAGTAAAAATAAACAAATATTTAATATTTGTTATTAAATAATTTAATACAGTCATTTAACTAAATTGTAAATTAAATCATTTAATACAATCATTTAACTAAATTGTAAATATGTAATTGTAATCAATTACATCATTTAATCACAAAACTGAGAAAAATCAAAAAACTCATTATTTTCTTTAAATGATGCATTCAACATCATTTCCAGAAAATTTTCCATTCCAGCCTGCAGTCTAGGAAATATATTCAGTAAAGTGCTGTAGCAATACCGGATCTACTCAGCAAAGAGAAGCCTATTCCAAACAAAATGCAAATAAAATGTATTTCTCTCTTATTCTTGTTGCTAACTAACTCTGGATTTAACATGCCTCACTACAGCTTCAAGCTCTACTTCATCATATACAGCATCCTGTTTCACAACATTTGGGTCTTTGCATTTCTTGCGGTCTATATGGTCCCAAGCCATGCACTCCTAAATAACTCCTATCCTTGATAATTGTTCATAAGATATTGGAGAGGCACTTTTTCCCATTCCTTCTCTTTTTAAAACCCTGTGAAATGCCTACTTCCTTTTCACAACATTTCATCAGCCTCCTGGTGATGACTCCTCTTCTCTTGGATCCCTGCCTCTCCCACTTACTGTGGGCAGATGAGAAATCACAGAGCACACAGAGTCAGTGGTCATGGGTGGGAGAAAGTAGCTCTGGAGCAGTAGTGATGTGAGCCCAGATAATGTGTATGCTAACTGTGAGCACGAAGTCTCCTGCAGCAGAAAACAAGGATAAGAGTCACAGATGGAGGAAACGGACAGCAGGATTCAGTACTTTGACTATGATGGACATAGAAGATTTGGAGAATAACCAGGAGAACAGAATACGAACAGCCTCAAAGAACAGTGCTTCATTCCTTTTTTTAAATTCAAGATTCATTCTGTATTTTTAAAACTTCTACTGTGCCTCTGTGTCAAACAAAAAAATGCCCCTAATGATATAGTATCAGTTTGTATCTGACATGGATGGATGGCACCTGAAAGTGAAAGACATTCTTATTTTAAAAGATTGCCCAAGCAAAAAAAATGAATAAAGGTAATGCAAAACCAAAATGTTTAATCTTTCAGTGAAACTACTCAAATCAGTTAAGTAACTTGACCATCTCTTGCTTACTTTGAAAGAAACCCTCATTTACTTCTCCTAACGCTTTATTAGCTGCCCAGCAGTTCACCATTCGCAGAGCCTGCCATACTTTAGCCTTGCTGCAAATGATCCAGAACTTAACAGTTGTTATTTTTTAATTCTTTGCCTTCAGAAGCAAAACAGGTCCCTGCATTGTTTTATCACTGCTCTACAGTGAAAGCAAGATGTGTCTGAGAATAACAGCAGAATAAAGACATCCCTGGTGGTATGTATTTGCAGACAGACTGCAAGTCACAAATCAAAATCATGTAAATTGCTCCAAGACCAATAGTATTCACCAGAGACTTGGTTTCATTCAAATACTACCCACCAGCATAAAAACTTGCACTGAAGTTGCCCTAAACAAAATGTACTCAAATGCACTAATTTTCCCAAAATCTTGTTATTCTGACAGCTCTCCATTTTCATTTTAGAATCCAAAAAGAGGTATTTTATGAAACTTTCACCATAAAGATTCCATTATACGTCTGTGTAGAATTTCACACAGGCAAAACATCCATGAGCAGGGAGGTGCAGAAGAGAAGAAAGTGATTCTGTGAAGAATTTTGCAAGGAATTTTCATGTTAGTAGGAACATAAAATCCAGAACATTTAATTTATCCATGCAAGAGAATTCTGAAAAGAATCCATTTTGTGTTGATGGAAATGTTCAGTTTTCATAAAAACAGTAACTTAAATTTGGACTTTTTTATTTTTAATTTTAATGTGTATATAATTCAGAACTATCTCAATTTAAAATAGTTTTCAAAGGAAAATATAAGTGCATGTGATTTAGGCTATCTAAACTATCCTCCCTTTGGCTTTTGAAATTAAGGCTTGGTGAGAGTAATGTGATTTCACAGTCTTTGATTTTGAAAGAAATTGTGCTCTGCATGAATAAATAGTTCTCCTCATGATTTTCTCCTCATACAAGAGTTAAAAGCAAGACCAGAGAGCAGCGTCACCAAATTTCGTCCTTAAATGGACAGGCATATCCACGCAACAGCCATGCGCTACATGGAAGCAGCAAGTCCTTCATCAGCTCAGGTGAGAGGTGGCTAGGGTGCCTACAGGAGTGGCCCAGAGGGGCTTCTTGGTCTCCACTCCCATTGTCAGGGCTTCCTCCGCCCCGGTTTCCAGCACATGACACAGCTCTGCTGACCTGGTTTCCAGGTTTTCTGGCTAGACATGAGAGACCAGAGAGGGATTTTTGGAAACCGATGAAGATGAAATGGGGGAGGTGGGAAGTGAGCTCTCTGGAAAGCCTGCTGAAATCCCACTGAAAGCCAGAGGTGATGGAAATGCAGTTACTACATTGTTTTACATTAAGATTCCCACAGACATCTAGGGTAAGCTTTAGCTGATGGAACACAGATCTCCACATAGGAGAGATATAAGTCTATACTAGCCATTTGGGGCTCCCTTTATACTTCACAGAGAGAAATAGCTTTCTCTAGGATGCAATTCTTTTTGTCTTAAAAATAGTTTCCTAAAATAAGTCACATGAATTTTTCCACACAGAAGTGGCTACTTCTTGACAGAACAGGAAACCCTGCCACACCAGCAAAAAGAGACATCCCCAGCCCAGACCTCCAATCCCAGGTCAGAAAAAGCACAGTCCTAGCTGAGCCCTTCTACCCTGGACATGTCTGCGAACACACTGTGGTTTTACAGCACCAAACTCCTCACCTAGGTTGTCAGCCCTCACTACATCCACCAGCCAGCTCCTCTGTTAAAATTCCTTATGGCTCAGAAGCAGTTACATGTATAGAAAAAATGATTTGGCCAAGCCCAAATAATTCTTCTCCCATCAGATGTCTGCATACATACTATCCATATGTACAAGGTGCATTACACCAACCAACTTCTGGGTGACGCTAAGAAAACAGAATAAAAAGATAGAATTACATCAATGAATAAAGACTGAGACCTTTGGAGCCTGAAAGTAGGAAAGAGTATATTTCTTTCTTCTATATGAAAATTAGCTCAAATAACACACAGAAAGGGTTAACGTAAGGCAACTCTTGTGTTCTCTTCGTATATCTCTGAACCTTTGCTGCACTGAAAAGTGAAACATCAGAATAAAACTGAAACTGGATACCTTTTGCAGCAGTTCACAAGAATAGCTTATGAGGAATTAAACCAGGATCATCTACTTACTCTTTTTCTTAAATACATGATTTAGAAAACAAAGAGCTCTTGCCAGGAATCATAATAAAGACTTTTTTGTGGGGAAAAAAAATACATAGATAACAGAACACCCTTTTTTCTTGTTTTCCATTAGACAGGTCTAATAATAGGGATAGTAATAATGGTAGTTTAGGAAAGCTAAAATTAGCATTTAACAAGTATTTTATTGTTCACGATTTTAATGTCTATGATACTGTATTGAGAAACTGTATTCTCTAAGACACAAAATACAATACCTTGTTCATGGAAATGTTAGATGTCAAGACCTGACTTACTAAACACATGGTCTTCTAGTAACTTCCTAGGGCACCAATTTAAAGTTTCCAAAATGTCATGTCTTTACCAGACATGAATGACATGATGCTTTTGTTTCCTATGCCTATCCTGATGGTTTCATAGAGCATCTCAGAAGGCGTGAATGTAGAAGATGGACTTACAGATCACATGCAGTGAGTTGCACACACGAAAACCAGTAGCTGATTTTTTTCTTGTTTATGAAATAATACTCAAATTAATAAGTGAAGTTGTATGCTAATGCCGTCACAAAATGTCTTTTTTATTCTTATTTTCTTTTAAGCAGAAATTCCTGTACACACCAATCCAGAAAACAGTGCAATGCTTCAGTCTACTGCAGCCCAAACCTGCAGCAAAATATTTTTCTTGTTTAGGTAGGATAAGAAAACAAGCACGCCTTGAGATTTTCCCTGTAGAAATAATTTGCTTCACAATGTCATTTTCAGTGATTGTTCCACTGCTGTTTGTGCATTTTTTTGAATAAGCACATAAAGATATGCCTTAAGTAAGCTGACACACAGCTATCATGTTATTGTGTCATTCCATTACAAAGGAACCAGTTTACTACCAAAGAAAAGAAAACCAGCCTTTAAGTCAAACCGGGACATGTTGTATCGTCTCTGTCAGAGATGATACACATTAGGATAGACTCAGCCAAGTGTCAACAAGCAAAGTGAGTACAAATCAGTGAGTACTACTCGGAAAATCACAGTGGCAGAGTTAAGTCTATTTGTATGCTCAAGTTATGTCCTAGTTACAGCCTGTGAGTTTCCTGTTAACATCATCACTAATCATAGCACTGGCTACACAGCTCTTGTACTGGCTACTAACTCACAAAAAACCTAGGTAAGAACAGAAGAATAACTCTGAAGGCCTAAAACATTGTTCTTTATTCACCAGTAAAACTATATTTAGATTCGCCTAAGCCTGAAAGAATCCGCCAGCCTGGTCACCCTGAGGAAGGCATAGAAGGAGAGCCTCCAGATGTCAGCCATACGGTGAAAGACAGAAATAAAGCAATACGCAGACAGCTCAATTATACCTGGCTGCCCC
>JAOEHY010019290.1:0-10648 GCA_025447955.1 Psilopsiagon aurifrons | reverse complement strand
TGCTCTATGGAAGGTGTCCCTGCCCATGGCAGGGGTTGGAGCTGGAGGAGCTTTAAGGTCCCTTCCAACCAAAACCACTCTGGGATTCCTATGATTCCTTCTGGTCCAGCTGCAACTGAGGATGGAGCAGTTTTGCAAGGCATCATTGATAAAGCACTAATTGAGGACAGAGCCTGTTTGCAGAAGCATTTTTAGCCTGGTGCATTCTAAGCAGCAATAAACAGCAAAGGGGGGAGAGGGAAGAAAACTAAACAGTGATTTTAAACTTGCTCTCAGAATGAACAGGAAGGTGAGTGGTTTTTACCGAGCAAACTCTATCCCATAGGCAGTCCTGGTTTCTGTACCTCCTCTTTGCTCTATGTGACTGGCAGCCGCAACCACATCTTTTACAGACCTGTAGTCATTTAAATGAAACTCATGGACGACGTCTTCCCCGTACTGAACAACTCCAACCTGGGGATTAAAGAATATCACAAAGGATGCGACAACCTGCTGCACAGCCAGGGGCCAACCACATGAAAAAACAGCCACTGTCACAACCAATCTCTCTGTCCCCATTTGCTCCAGTTTTCACTCGATGGGATCATAGATAATGCTCAAATGTACTCCTATTCTCTGGCAGCTCTCACTCATGCACAGCCCTCTCCTCCCCTGCTATAAAGGTTTGGGGTGATGCAGATGTGCTGTGCCCCAGTGCAGACCCCCAGCACCTCAAGGTGGGACTAAACATGGGGTTATTTGGGTTGATAGATGCACAAATCCCTGCCCACATCAGCCCACAATTACTTATAGGAAGAGGAGGAAAATCAATTCCCAGCTGCCTCGGCACAGGGACATACTTCTATATTTCCATAGGTTTTCACCCTCCTGTCCTGGCTGGGATGTGGAGTGCTGCTCTCTCCATAGCTCATTAATGTGAGAGGTATTTCCATGGCATCAGCTTTAAAATCCATACATTGAAAGGGCACTTTGAGAACCCACAGCACCAATAGCATTATATTGGTGGAAAAGGGACATTGAAAAGGGCCCCATGAGCACAGCCAGGGGACTCTGGGTGACACGGGGGGCACACACGAGTTGTGCAGGGTCTTACTTGTATCTGGCCGGGGCCAATATAGAACTTTTTCAAGATGTTAATGAGGAAGTGCTGAACTTCAACCCAAGGATAGATGCTGTTTGATCCATCCAGGACTATGATGATGTCCATGTATGTCTGGCATCCTGTGAAAAACACATGGTGTGTTATTGAGAGCTTTTGGCAACGCTCACACAGGGGAGGTTTATGGCTTCGTTCCTCGCAGTCAGGTGCTTGCTCTTATGATTTGTTTGGGAAAAAGTCTTGTTGCGATCATTATAAGGACCTTTGGGCTTCAGCAAGGTAGAGAGAAGCCACAAGCATCCTCTCTGCCGAGAAAGGACTAAATAACTTGCTAAGAATAATACTCAGCTGCATCTTTTCTGATTCAGATTTAATCCTTTATCCGGTCTAATATCGTTGCATACTTCAAAGAGTGGCCCCTGCAGGCAGGATCCGGCCTCCGTTCCTCCCGCAGAGCAATGCTTTCCCCCTGAGTCACTCCTCAGCCCTGCCTGAACTCGCCATAGAACACCAGTCGGGCATTTCCTCCCCTTCCCATGAAATCCTCTGTGAGAGGCAGCCAAAAACCCCAGCGAGGACCCCAGGGCTCGGCTCTGGATTTAGGCAGTCGACTGGTTTTCAGTGGGGAAAATTGCTCAGCATCATCTGTGTTCCTTATACTTCATAGTATTATTTAGGAAAGTTGTAGAAAACCAGAAGATGCTGGATTTTCCAGGGACAGATTTCTTGTCTGCCCTTTCCATCTACTGTAGGCATTTATGGGTTAGCACATCTACGGACTGGAGTCACACGGGGGTCACTCCATCACTGTGGTCCTCAGCTGCGTGCTACCACCTCCATCCCCTGCTCACCCCAGAAACCTCCGCATCCCACTTACTGAACAATAACACCATGCTCATTCACAAGCTTCCCTCTAAAACACCAACTGCCCTCTGCAGCAAGGGCCAAAAGCATCTCTTGGCCATAGAGAGGGGAGAGACACTGAGAAGGTCACGGTGGGCTTTGATTTACTGCTTCTGCCACCCCAAAGTCTCATTTTCCCACACCCTGCTCTATGCCACGAGAATTAATCAACCCCAAAAGGGTGATGGAGCTGGGACATCGCACCCTGTGCCCAACTGAACAAGGACCTTCCAGGAGCCTTGATGCTGCAGGACAGGCTTCTGCAATTTATTACCTGTTACAGGAAAGCCAGGAAGCTTATTTAATACCTCAAAATGAAATCACGTATCCAAAATCACAGATTTGGGCCAAGCTATTCAGCTTTCAGTCAATGAACACTTTGTTTTGAGTGGCCAAGGTCCGAATTCTTTCCCTATTTTGCCTTCCTAGCTGTGCTGATAAAATATTCTGGATACTTTTATTTCCAGCTTTGGAAGAAGAAGGTGTTTTTTGTCTTCCCCTGGTGTCAGTCAAAAGGAAAATGTTTACCAGATGTCTGCGCCTGTAACCCCCTTTGAATCACTTCCCTGCAATCATTTCCTCTGCTCTCTTGCCTCCTCTCAAACACTGACATCTCTTTGTTTTCTCAACGGGGCTGAAGGGATTAGAGAACAGAAATCCCCTCGGGCTTCAAAGGCGGGGTTAGAGCTGCGGGGCACCATTGATTCCCGTACTCTGCAGAGCTGGAGCCACCGTCTTGGAGAACCTGAAGTTGGAGTTGACCCGGGAGCACATCCCTGTGGTGTAGTAGGAGCTCCCGCACTCGTGGGACCAGAGAGGGCTGCAGGCCTGGGGAGGGAAATAAAGCATCAGCCATGGGTTGAAAACAGCCACTTTTTATTGGTGCTTCGCTGCTGTCCTCTCCTTTGGCAGCATTTTCCCCATGGAAGGTGAGGTTTCTGAGCCCTGCAGTGCATGCAGCTTGTGTATAAACACACCGAGAGGTGTATTTGCATGCATTTACACACTGATGTGCATGCATCTCTGGGTTTTGCTTGCCTTTACACACTGTTGTACACACATCTGGTTTTACACGCTGTTGTAAAAGCCCCCTTTCCTCACCAGAAAGCTGTTGTCCTTGGGGTTGGTGGCCAGGCTGAGGCCAAGGCGCATGTTGTCCTTCCGCTCGGAGACATTGGAGAGCGTTACCCGTCCTTCGAAGAGAGGATGAGGTTAGGGACCACTGCTGAGCAGGGATGCTGAGCACCCATCCCACATCCCCGTGGTGCTCCCCATCATCTCTGGAGCAAAGCGGATCCAGCTGGATGCTGCAGGAGTGGTCTCTGCCTGCTTACACTGCAGATTTTGTGCTTTCGATTAATTTCGGAAGCAGCAAGAGGAGAATTGGTTTTCCCCCTCAGATGCCACAGCCAAGAAAGACAAAAGCCTTCTGGGGAGTGAAGCTGTGAGTCAGAGATGGCACCTCTTACACTGCCAGTCTTTCGGAATAAACCCCTCTGAGCAGCTCTAGCATCTCGAGGTTTATTGCATGAGCAGCACGCATTTAGTGGCTGATTTATCACTGTGCATTGCTTTTGTTTCCCATGTTTCACAAGCCAGAAACTGGGAGCAGCCCCCAGGGCAGCCCTGTTAATGCCAATATCATTGAGCTGTGACACAAACACTGCCATTCCTCTACTTAGGGGCTCAGGGCGATGCAGCTCCCTGTGACCCAGGGCTCCTCTTTGCTGTTTTACCTGAGAAGCAAACTGAGAGGGAGGAAACTGGACAATTAATAGTAAAAATGGGGGTTGGCTTCGTTGCCTGTGGCCTTTGGAAGCTTCTTGCTGAGGTTTAAATTTAGAGGAGGCTCAAAACCCAAGGTCTATAACGCAGAGCTCAAAGGAGCTCAGCCTGAAGCTGAGCAGCTTCTAACAGCCCTCACTTCCCCCCTACAGACCAACCCTGAGCTTCCTTCACCCCACCACGGGCATGTACCTCAGCAAAGCCAGAGGAAAAGGGGTTTTATCCCATGTCATAAATCCTCAGCATCCCAACTGCAGATGCTGCCACCCGCTGTCCTGCTCTGGTGCCCAAGTAGCACATCCCCTGCAACCACAGGGTCACATCTCAGCTCCTGCTTCTCCACACTATGGACACTTCTGCTGTTTGCCCTCTGTCAGCTTGGCATCCCCCCAGGGCATCTCCGTGCCTGGTTTTACTCAATGGCCTCAGTGCTAACCAGACACGTGAGTGGATTGGGAATAAATCAAATAGGATGTGCTCATGGAGCCAACCTTTTCATTTAAACAACATTTCCAATGGAGAAAAGATTGCTTTTTAGCAAGAGTCAAATTCACACACGCAAGAGATTCATCTCCCTGAAGAATCTCGATGTTCTCACGGAAAATAATACATAAAAAGGAAAAAAGAAAATTGTGTTTCGAAAATCTGGAGCCCATCAATCAAATACTGCAGAGGATCCGGACTTCCTCCTCCCTTTATCAGCTCTGGTAGGAACCAGGACAGTTCAGATTCATTATGATGAAAAATGAAGTGAGAACAACTGCTCCAGCTGCTCCAATGATAAAACCTTGCCTCAAACCCCAGAGATGCCCCTCAGGACCATGTGAACGTCCCTGGCTCTCACGTTCCATGCACAGATGGGGATGTGCCCATCGGATGTCCCACTCCAGACAGCAAAGGGACCTCTTGCACTGCCTTCACCAGGGAAGGGCATGTCCGGATGTGCCTTTGCCCAGGGAATTGCTGCAGCGGGCACATTGTCTGAGCATCTCCTGAAGAGGGAACACAGACACCGCCATCTGCAGCCAGGTATTTGCTAGAGGGACCATTACCCATTGCTAAGCTCATTCTGATCATTTAATAAACCTGTTTGAGCTCTATTAAATAAATAATTTCTTTACTTCCTCCTGATCTGCTTCATTTTACCCTAATATTGCTTAAAGCCCAGCACCAAGAGTAGCAATAATTCCTTATTGAAAAATCCTCCTAAAACATACAGTCCTCCTGCTTTTGGGGGCAATCTTGCCCTTTTGGGGCAACAGGGTGCATCTTTACAGACCAAAGCAGTGAAAACAAGCCCAGCTCCCCCCTCCATATGTGGTACCGAGGTTGAGTTTGGTGCAGTTGCTGTGGGTGTCGCTGGTCACAGGGCACTTGTAGACATCTCCAGTCTTCTGTTGGCCATTGGTTTCATAGGGAGCTCCCACCACCAGCCTGTGGGAAAGAGGAGTCCATCAGTGCCCAGTGGCTGGATGGGAGGTGTGGGAATGAACCCACAGACAAGGAATTCCCAGCCCAAGTCCTTGGCTTGGCTCAGGAGGTGTCAGGAGAGGGGACACCACCATTCCCCTGACCTGACTCAGTGCAAGCAGTAAAAGCACTAATTCAACTCCCCCTTCACATGACGGCAGCAGCAATAAGCTGGCGATGACGACTCAGTGCTGCTTGGAAGTAATGCCCATCAGATACCAAATGAAGAGTTTATATCCTAACAATAAATACATAATAATGTGCTGCCCCATCCCTGGCAGTGTTCAAGGCCAGGTTGGACACAGGGGCTTGGAGCAAGCTGCTCCAGTGGAAGGTATCCCTGCTCATGGCAGGGGTTGGGACTGCGTGAGCTTTAAGTTCCCTTCCAATTCAAACTGGTCTACGATGCTATGAATAGCAAGGAGGTGATGTAGTAGTAACAGCAGCTCACACTGGGATCCACAAGGAAAGTCTGCATCTGGGACATCAGAGGTGTTTTTCTCACTTCTACTTGTAAGACTTGACCAAACCAGCACAAAGCAGCTAACCAAAGGAGGAGGAGAGCAAGACCTGAGGAATGTGACCATTCCTTCCAGGCTAGTTCAAAAATACCCTCAACCACGAGTTACTGGCATCTTCTGCTCCCAATGTGTTTGCCCAAAATAAATCTGCTCCATTGCTTTTTTTTGCTGTCAAAATCCTATCGGTGGATCACCAGATAAGCAGGACCTCTTTTGCTCTGCATCACCCTCCCCAGCAGCTGGCAAAGCGACTGTCCCCAGTGCAGATGCACCCTGTTAGACCAGAAATGGTCATTTTTTAAAGCTGCTGCTTCTACAAAGACACTGAACTGTCATTCTTTTATTCCATCACTATAAAATGGAATTGCCACCAAATTAAAAGCTCCAAATCCTAAGCAGCGTTCAAGGATTCTCATGGAAATACTTCCTGTCTTGCAGCTTCTTTGCTAACGAGGATACCAACTAGGGGAAAATACCAACCATCTGGAGGGCTCCTCAATAGCATCAGGGAAGACTGGTACCTTCTCCCTGACCTCTACAAGGAGTCTGCTCATGCCCCTCTGCCATGCTATCAATGCCCATTCGCTATGGGCAGACATGGGGGGAAGATGGAAGAGGTGAAATGTGGGGGAGTGGAGAGGAAAAGACCTTGAACATGAAAAGAAATAAAGGTTGAGACACTTGAAAAGATAAAGTTCTCCTTTCCTAATTCTTAATCCCCGAAAGCTTTAATATGAATGGGATTTAAGATGATCTTCTCAGAGCAGCTCCCCCTTGAGGTGCCTCCCCCTCTGGAAACCTACCCAGGACTTTCCCATTGATTAACATTCACATATTAATACTATCACACTTCCTATAAATAAGTATTCCTGAACACCAGCTGTTGTTAGGTCGAAGCATCTCATCCAGATGTGAGACAGTAACGAGGGCAAACCACATTCCCCCAGTTCCCAGCCCCACGTCAGGGCTGGGAGCTCAAAGACAGCCCAACTATTTGCAGCCGCTGCCAGCAATGTGGAGCTCATGAAACCAGAATTCTTGTCTCCCAAAGACAATGGAATTGTTTCCCCTTTCCAGTTAAATTTAAGTGATTAATTAGCTGAAGCTGTCAAATTCTCATGGAAACCTGGCAGCTCAGGAAGAGGCTTTTCCAGCTGTTTGAAAGGTGCTGGTCACAAGGATGCTGTGAGTGGTCCCCAAAGTGGGCTGTCAGAGATGCTGCTCTGCTCACCAGCTCACAAGATGCTTGCAAACCATTTCCTTCACTTTGTGGTTTGTAAATCTGTGCTCTAAATGTTGTTTTTCTGTTAAAAGGAAAAATTCCATTCCAAATCACCCAAATCCAATCACAGCATCTCACTGTAGCGGGCAGCCCTGCTTCAACCTCACTCTCCTCCTCTCTGCACACCCTTGGGTCATCCCAAATCTCCCCATAGGGTGACAATCCCCCCCATCAGCCACAGCCTGATGCTAAACAAGCAAAGCCTCTGCAGCAGCCGGCCCTTGCGTCATGGCTTGGCTAATAAATGAAGCCTTAAAAGCAAATAAGAACCAAACAAGCCCGCCCTCGCCTTCCTTTTCATGTGCTCCGTATGGGGACAACAAAAGCAAAATAGAAGAGGGGATTAAATGCAATAGGCACAGACTGCTCAGAGCAACATGTCTGAGGATGTATTTTTAACTTTCATCTGGGGAAAACCAAGAGAAATAAGGAAAACCAGGCTGTTGGTGGAAATACTCAAGGAGCCTCAGCACAGCCAGTGGAGCGGAAACCCAGCTTCTGCTTTGCAAGCAAAGCCCCCATGCTGGGGCCTGCTCCTGGTGCCCTGCCCGGGCTCCAAGCATCAAAATGATGTGTTAAACTCAATTTGCATCTCTTGTTAGTGTTGGTTTAAGGGGGTTGTTACACGTGAGCAGCGTGTGCTACACACAAGCCGAGCTGCTGCAGTGCTTCAGTGTCTGAGACAATTAAAATCACAGCAGCTCAGAGCTGATTGAGTTATTGGGGTTTTTCTCTCAGTCAAAACATGATCTGGTGAAATTCCCTGTGTCACAGACACTCATTCATGCAGTTATCTTGGTAATGAACCTAATAAATGATGTTTGGCTGGAGCACACCTCGTAGAAAAACATCCATCCCTGATTTGAAGGCATCAATGAGGGAGAAGCCAGAGTTTCCCTGGGAAATCTGTCACAGGGTTCATCCCTTCAGAATCCACAGATGTACCCCCAGGCTTCTGCGCTGAGGCAAAAGGATGTGCCCATCCCCAGCATCCCATCGTCCAACCAACGGGCCTGGCTCTGGCTCTGCTTCACTTATTCCATTCCTATTTATCTTCATTTATTATTCTCTACTAATTTCTACCCATTGCCCTATAAGTGCTGTTGGCTTTTCCCAGCCCTTTCTCTAGCCAGGGCTGTATGAACCAGCATCTTTGCCCAAACATATCTCAGCCCCTTGTCTCACACACACAATGATCCCATACCCCAACATAAGCAGCCCCCAGGGACTCCTCAACCTTTCTGCATCTAGCAAATTCCTGACTTTTTAATGGAATAACCCTCCCCTCGCACATCAGGCTCCCTGGGCGCATTGAGGAGATGCTGAAAAGCTCATTTTGAGCCTTAAGTTCTCTTGATTAAATGGAAAGAAATCAGGAAAGGAAGGTTATGTCTCGCTGGTGATCGGAGAACGCAGGGACCAGGGAAGGAATGGAGACACTGCTATACTTTTCACAGGATTTTTCAATCAATGGGACACTTAATCTCCTGTAAGGCAAAATCACTTGCAGTTAATTTAGTCAAGATGGAACTGAATGAAGAAGTGATTCAGGAGGTTCAGGAAAGGGAGGGCTCAGCTATGGAAAACTTTAAACCTGATCGGAGCTCCTTGAGGGTGTGTGACAGAGGAATGGACCTTGAAGTGTTTTTCCCCACACTGATGGAAAAAAAAACCCTAGTGGGATTCCAAGGAGAAGCTGAAACAGTGGGGGAGGCAATGAGAGGGGGCAAAGGAGGATGTGGGACCTGAAAATGAGCCCTTGGGCTGACAGCAGCTTTCTGTGCAGCCTCTGGCAAATCATTTGTCCAACCTCTGGTCAATTTTTCATCTTTGAAGAGGAGACAGCTCTGCTGAGGAGCAGAGGCCATGCAGGACGGAGCTGCTGATGGGAACTGGAGCCCATCGCTCACTCTCCCAGTCTCCCTGTGTTACCTCAGTTAATAGAAGCATGGAATGGTTTGGGTTGGAAAGGACCTTAAAGCTCATCAGTTCCAACCCCCTGCCGCAGCGTCCCCTAGAGCAGGTTGCTCTAAGTCCCATCCAACCTGGCCCTGAACACTTAGACAACCTTAATAGACCATCTACTAACTACTTAATAGACAACCTCACACTACAGTACTCCATCCCCGCATCTGGGGCGGTTTAGGGCATTTCTCTGCCTGCAGAAGGTGTCCACGTGCCACTGATGCTCATGAGCACCCTTGCTTGTTGTTCTTTCAAAGGCTGATCAGTGTTTCTCCTGCTTTAGGACAACCCTCTCATTGCAAAATGAAACACAAACATGACTGTAATTCCCCAGCAGCTGTGCACGCCGGGCCGAGCCGGGAATGATGCTCCTAATTACACATCCCATTCCCACAGCACGTCTGCAAACCCCTCCCATCTCCAGGCAGGACCTGGTGAACCATCCCCCTCCACACCAAACAGCCACATCATGGGACCAGCCCCGAGGGGACCCAGCAACCAGGACATGGGCACAAGCAGGGTCTGAGCCCTGCTTGATGCTGCAGCAATGCCACAGCATCCCAGTAAGCAAAAGCACTGCTCTGCCTAAAATAGCATCTGATGGTGCCTCGGAACTTGTCTGAGGAGCTCGCAGCATACTGTGGTCAGCAGTAATGGCACTTGCTTGGTTTTCCTGCTGTAATTTTTTCCCTTGTACTTAGGGCTATTGCAATAAAGAGGTGTTTACAGGCGAGGCCTCTCAGTGATTCTTGGCCTGGCCGTGGGTTTCCAGTGCGGTGCAGGGATTTGCTGCTCCATGTTTCCTGTAGGCTGCATGTGTTCCTCAGGACTCTGTGATCTTTGGCTTACTCCTGCTGCTTTCCAAAGCAAATGCTGGTCTCTGACTCTGGTTCTTGCCTGGTGCCTCTTGCTTTCCCCAGTCACCCATTATCACCAGTTAACAGTGTCTGGGGGGTCCCCTACCCATGGATCTCTGCATTGGAGGCACTGTTGGGTCACTAGCTCCAATATCAGCTCAATCCAGCTGCCCTGGACCAGGGCACCAAGTCCCCCAAGCTCTAAATAATGAAGATGTGAATGCAAAGGCCTTTAATGGGTAAATAACATGGACTGGGAAGGATCAAGACCCTCTTTCTCCATAGAGATCCGAAGTGAGCAGCACATGTGTATTGTGGCGGCACAGCAGGACTCAGTGTCTATCCACCTCCAGCCTCACTGCAGCAGGGGCACTGGTGAATGGATGCTAATGCTATGGTGCAATGAGGATGCTTTAGAAAACACCAAGGAGACAGTTTTCCTCTGTGATCCAAGGACTTGGCCTTAATGGGTCTCCTCCAGCTCTTCCTCAAAATCCTGGTGCATCTCAAAGGGGAAACCCCACCCGTGCATCGCGCCAAGCAAAGGTAGGTCAGGGAATTAGAGGTTTGGAAAAGCCTCTGGTAAACCCACAGAGTTGAGACAGAGGAAATTTCCCCCTCTTTGCAGGGGCCAGGCAGGATAGAGATGCTGCTGGGATGCCTGGGAACCCAGGAAGCATAGAACCAGTCTGGCCTTGAGCACTGCAAGGATGGGGCAGCCACAGCTTCTCTGGGCACCCTGTGCCAGCGCCTCAGCACCCTCACA
>JAOEHY010019288.1:26868-37919 GCA_025447955.1 Psilopsiagon aurifrons | reverse complement strand
TTGGGGCTGTTCAGCCTGGAGAAGAGAAGGCTGTGTGGAGACCTCATAGCAGCCTTCCGGTATCTGAAGGGGGCCTATAGGGATGCTGGGGAGGGCCTCTAATTAGGGAATCTAGTAATAGGACAAGGAGTAAAGGATTATATTTTAAGAAAGGGAAGTTTATATTGGATGTGGGAAAGAAATTCTCTACTGTAAGGGTGGTGAGGCACTGGAATGGGTTGCCCAGGGAAGTTGCAAATGCTCCATCCCTGGTGGTGTTCAAGGCCAGGTTAGACAGAGCCTTGGGTGGCATGGTTTAGTGAGAGGTGTCGCTGCCCATGGCAGGGGGTTTGGAACTAGATGATCTTAAGGTCCTTTCCTACCCTAACTATTCTATGATTCTGTGGTCTGACATCAGGTTTCCTTAAGAGTGGTATGTTCCAAGAACTTGGAAGATGCAACCATCAGTTTGTGTTTCACATTCTCAATTTTCAAAATATTAACCAGTTCTAGCACAGTAGAAGAACAGGTACACCTGCAATGGAGTAAAGAGTTTTTTCTCTTTACATCATGAGATTTGCTGCAGGGTTGTTAAAGATGAAAAAAATTCCATTTCCTGTAACAGCTGCTATAAACTTTGCTTTTTCAAAGTGCCCTGTGGCCACCATTTTGGACGAAATACACAAGTTCAGACCCAGCAGAAAAAAGACGCATTTTAATATAGTTTGTTTTAAGATACTTATATTTTCATGTGGAAAGTTTTGCTTCTTAACCCCACCTCAAATATCCTGTGCAGTTTTATCTGAGCAAGCCATTTTCCTTCTTACCTTTTTAATATTTAAACCCAACTTTTCAGCTGTCTCTGCTTTAGCTGAAGACATGTGGCCTCTCAGTCAAGTGCTTACATGCTAATTATAATTATCCAAATTCCATTAAATCCATTGCTAATTCAGAATATTAGAGTTTTAGCTATCTCAGCCTATCAGCCTCTAATTACCAGGATGTTTGTTCTTTTAGCCCTCTGACAATTGACAACAGTGCTTTTTGTCAACAACCATGCTTGTAAGCAGGACCATAGTTTCATTTCCACTGCATACACAAACATTAAGCCTGTATAAGGAGTTGGTAATCTCCAATTTTATTGATAATCTTCACATATTTTTGTACTGGGCAGCCTGCCCATGCTGCAGCTGCTCTGTCTGTAAGTCAGCCAGAGGTCTGGCAGTGAAGGATCCATGACCCTTGCTTTTCTCTTTGGGCAAACAGGCAAACAGGGACGCATATTTTGTCTAGAAAATGGTTCAGTGTTGTCACTTTGTTTCCAAACTGAACTACTATTGGACTACCATAATTTGACAGAAAATTCAGTTTGTGAGCAGTAGCTCTAGTGCAGGCAAATGCCCTTCCTAAGTCAAATTGACTCCAGTTATCAGAGAGCAGAACATAAACTGGGCACTTCTCATGGACAAGATACTAGATTTTCTTTGTTGACAAGAGATTTTCTTCATTAAGCCAGTTTTAACCCTTTGTCTTCACCTCAGTTTGCACATCTGCTCACATTCATACAGATACAAATCCTTGACTATAATAGCAACCTGCCATGCCCTGCGAGTTTACCACTATACTTTATATTTACCTTTTTCCTTTAACCCCCTTGAAATTACCTTAAGTGAAAATACTTAACAGCTGTCAAAGAGGAAAAAGAAGGTTTCTCAATTTGTACTTCTTCAGGTATCACTTCAACATCTGTCTACTTTATGTTCATTCCAAATTTGGTTGGGGCAGTTAAGGGCAGTGCAGATGTTTGGAAGGGAATTTTCATTTTCAAGTATGAGAAGACTGATGAGTATTTCCTCTTCCATCATAGCTCCTAAATAGGTATTCTCCCACTCCCTCCCAGTATATTCAGTTACTTCCCCCCACCAGTTAAAATGCTCTCAAAGATCAAGTCTGATTTAAGCTTCATTTGTTTGTAAAAATTCCTTTATCTATGTATTGATATAGAATTGAATGCCTCTCACCAATTTTAGTATCTATAACATGGATGTTTATATCTAGCTTAGACATCACTTGAGGTCAAGAGAAAAGAATGCTCAGCAGTGGATTTCCTTGCCAGTTCTGTCCTCTGTTAATCACTGCTGTACCTCTGCGGAGCACTACCTAAAGGAATTTAGAAGACTTGGTCTGTTGTAGATCATCTATATAGTAAATGAATAATGTTAGGTAGGAAGGATCTCATCCTGTCTGTCTCAAATGTTTCATTCTTTGGGATCAGGGAAGCAGGAATAAATAATATAAGTAAATAGCTAGTGCTACTGTTGCAACACAGGAACTTCTGCCTGCAGCAGACAGATACATGATCACTCACAGAACATTCCTGAAATAGGGAAACTTCATTTATGCTGCTAACATGAATTTTCATTCTTACAAAATTGGATTTGTGCACTGGGGGATGTGTTTATTTTCTCAAGGTCCCACACCTTAATGCTTTTTAATCAGTTTTATGATTTTCATAGCAATGGAGGAGTTCAAAATTTTCCCAATTAAATTCCCCACAGTGTTTTATTTCAAAAGAAAATATCTATACTTGTGCTCCATTAAGATTCTATGCATATTATTTCACTACAGGGCATCAATGAGAAAACCAGTGACTTCATTTTGGGTGACAGGTTTCATCATAGCTGTATGACATCTCAGAATGGTATACATCTTCATAGGACTACTGGAGATGACATCACTAGTATTTTCTAGCTGAAGATGTACATACTGTTCACAGGTTGAAAGTTGATCGTGCATATAGGTTGGGTACACATGTTTGCAATAGCATGTTGAAAATTAAATTTAAGTGTGGATACAGAGAAATGTAAACACTTAAAAGGGGACCGCTTAGCTTATGAAAAGCTAATTGAGAAGTGACTTGGGGACAAGAGTATTAGTTTCTTTACAGAAAGAAGCTACTGACAGTTGAAGTTCTCTTTCACGTGGAAAAAAAAAAAAATAACCTAATAGATACTCATGACAAGAAGATAGTTGAACTAAATAGGAAACTGGGCCAGAATTTGCAACATTGAGATTAACTAATTGCTGAGGGAAATTACAGGAAAAATGCTGGAGTCTGAGTGGCCAGACGTCTTCAGATCCAGTCTGGCTTTTCAAGTGATTATTACTAAGGTGAGAAAATCAGCAGAGAATTTAATTCCAAATAAGTTAGTATTTTAAGAGCATTTAAAGGTCTTTGGTATTCCTTTTTGCTTGTTTCTGTGGTTTGTTATTGGTAACAAATAATCATTGTCTTAAGTATATTCTCATAACAGTATTGTAACAAAGAAGGTTGCACTATTGTAGCATTGATGGCACTGTTCTTCTTTTGTTACTGTCTGAAGAAGTTGTTTATTCTTTCTTTGTTGCTGATTCAGTTTTTACTACTTCTTCAGGTGTCAAGATGAAAACCCTCAATTTTAGTGCCCATGAGTCTCAAGTATTGCACTACCAATTTCTGTTTGAGACTTGACATCTGAAGTGGAATATTTTCAAAGAAACTTTGATTTCACTTTCGGTATGACTGTACTTGAATGCAACAAACTGAACCTGAGAACATTACTGATAACTCAGTAATGAAACCAGGAAGAAAAAAAAAGGAAAACCCAAAGGATCTGAGTCCCCTTGAGCAGAGGAGGGAATGGACGTGCCCCTTAAAGTTTGCTTTAATACAGAAATGATCACAGGGTTCTTACCTGTAGGAAAGATGGGAATTGGCTATCCATAAAGCTATCACCTTGGAGATAAAGATGTCATAGTCAGTGAAACAGCAACTCCAAAATTTGCCCCTAATGCATCTTCCCTTGACAAGAGGAAACTTCAGGGAAGGGTCTTTTGGAAAAGTGCGTTTAAAGTAGAAATACACCATAACAGTCACAGACTCTTCTGTGAGATAAGCAAAAAGTAGCAAAACTACCTGGCAAAATGAACTACCTGGCAAAATATTGTATCTTTAGATTCTGCTTCATGGTAATATTTTGTTATTTATCCTCTCTTTTTACCTTTAATGAACACTATCTCTAGTCATACATTCTCATTTCTTAACATCGGATACTGTTTTTGCACTCAGTGGGATACCAGAAATGCACTAGAAACTTTATAGTACAAAAAATTAACACAAGATTCCTGTTACAGACCCAGATGCCCAAGGTTATTGTCACATCTCAAAAGTGAGGTGGGAACATCTCAACAAAGGAGTGAGAGTTTGTTGATTGATTGTTATAAGCTGCACAAAGCTTCAATGTATTCTATAACTGCACTAGGAAATAATGGCAATGAATTAGTTTTGCAAAACAGGTTCATTATGGTGTGTTACTGAGCACCTTAATACAAGAATTTATTTACCTGGCATGAGCATGCTCACAGCTTCTAGGAGGATGTGTTCTTCAATATTTTAAACGTACTTGATATTAGTTAAGTTCCACTTGTTAATTAAGTGAAGGGAAGAGGGAACTAAGGAATATGTTCAGTACATCTGGGAAGAAACAAGAGGCTTTACACCTCATAAGATATACTGTATAAAGGTACTATTTGAACTATTTCTTTTTTAGAATACAGTAGCACTGCAATCCTTTTCCACAGACAGTTAGGATAGTTTGACCTGGCTGCATACCACAGGAGATTCAGAAATCAATCTGTACCCAAGCTGGTGTATCAAATTCTACCTTCTGTAATTACAAACATGCAAGTTTTAGGAGAGAATATACCACTTTGTTTAGAAAAAACTTCACAGATTTATTCAGCTTTGACTCATTTTGCACTTCACTGTGTAAATCCCTTGGGTGTTGAGCATGGGTAAAGTATAGAAGTAAATGAATTATACCTTTTCATTTGTAGAGCTCAGCATTTCATCTCTGTCATACCACTGTTATAAAGTAGATGTGGTCATTAATCTTCAAATAATTTATCAGATGTGTGTTTCACACTAGAATGTATTTAACTGCTGTATAATCACATTGTGGTTTCATTATTGCACCAATAGAAGATGTTTTATTTCAGTTCCGTTAACACCTCCTGCAAAATCAGGCATCACATTTTCTCTCTTTTTTACGCACATGATTTGTAGAAGATTAAGGGCCCAGTCCAACTCTTCAGAAAGATAATGGCAGCCTTTCAGTCAGGGTGTCCCATTAATTGCCTGATGTGAAGAATTAATTTCACCATTTCAGGCACCATTTACATGATTTTTTATTTATATATAGAATGCAGTTCCTGAAAGTTTTTCATGGACTAAATAAATGAAGCAGCACTGGATATTATATAAATATCTAGAGGATAAAATAAGATCATATGAAAATAAGGTAAAACCCTTACAAATAAGTGTACAGCATACAGAAACTTCTTATTTAATAAACACATTTGTGGCATAGGCTTAATTTTTAATTATGTTTATAAATGGAGGCTCAGTATCCAATTTCTCTTGTATTTTTGAACATTTTTGCTGCTATTGGAATTTCGTAAATTTGAGTTTGAAGATTAATTCTCTATAAATATACATAGCTGTACTGTCTTTAATTTTTTGTATGCTTTACTTATAGTGTTTTATTTAAAAATATTTTTGAGACTGGATTATAGGGGAAGCAAACAACAGTAGTCCATGCCTTTGGAAATACTAAAAATCGAAGTTCTATTCCCATGTATGATAGAGGTCATTGACTTTGCATTCACCTTAAGGTTGTTTGGATTAGATGCTTATTCAGACAAAATCAAATTGTTGAATACTGCAATTGTCCAGAGTGTCCCAGCAACTACCTGATTTCAGGTGAGTTCTTAGTTATATGTAAGTTTTAACATATATATAAGTTTTTAACATATCCCTAGTATTTTTTGCCAAGTAAGAAAGGCACATATAGAGAGAGGGAAAAACAGACTAATAGAAATAGCTGGGCAATCGTTTTTAATTAAGTTATTACAGATCAAAAAGCAGACCCCTTCACTAGGCTTGCTTTGCTATTTTATCTCCACACAAGCTCTAATTAATACTGTTGAAGGATCAATGCAGCACTTCAGTGCTTCACAATCTTTTGTCAATCTACCTGCCATACTCCTGAAGAATGACATCTTTATTTTCCTCTTACAGTGTGACTCAGAATTAAATAAAGGTATTTGATATTGGCAGATGGACAAATCTTTCCTATTTTTCTTGTCTGTGGTGTAAGTTATAACATATTAAAAGTGTGGAAAAATGTTGCTTTTATTGTTTGGGTTTTTTTTTTGAGGGGGGGGTTGGTTGGTTTTTTGGTTGGTTGGTTGTTTTTTTCTAAGAAAAGGAAGAAAGAAAAAGGAGAAGAGCTAAAAATATACTGAAAAGATATGAATTTGCTTCTTCCTATGCCAATGGACCAGGCTTAAAATTTCCATTACGGTTGCTAAGTCGTTAGACCCTGGGCTAAGGAAAGGCAAAGAGAGGTAAGATGGATCTCATCCCTTTGTAACTCAGTCCCTGCAGAATTCTACAGATTGCCCTGCCAAAGCACATGAAATGCAGTTTGTGTTGCAGAAAAGGTGGTTTTCAGGGCACTCATCTGGGAG
The DNA here is from genome assembly GCA_025447955.1 of Psilopsiagon aurifrons. Classification (NCBI taxonomy): domain Eukaryota; kingdom Metazoa; phylum Chordata; class Aves; order Psittaciformes; family Psittacidae; genus Psilopsiagon; species Psilopsiagon aurifrons. The sequence continues at coordinate 31,370 of JAOEHY010019288.1, read as the reverse complement.
CAGCAAGCCACAGATTCTTGCTTCTGATGGCTGAAAAGAGAGCTAAAAGTACCAGCATTTTTAGTTCATGCAGTAAGATTTGAGGAAAATGGATCTTTCAACAACTCTAGGGTAACCATGGCTGTGTGGTACAAATATCTCATTTTAACACGGGCAAATAAAGCCCAATAAAAGTGTTCTTTAAAGCTATGCTCTATTAGAAGTCACACTACAATGAGGCAACTGAAATGTGGAAAGCTCAGTTCAAGTAAGTTTGAATTGAAATGCTCATAAAACCTGCCTCATCTTTAAACCTTTCTTACAGTCATGCTTTCTAATCATTAGTGTTCACTGTCTCCTTGGACACCAAAACCTTTCTCCACATCTTCTCTGAGGCTCTGCTTGTGTCACCACATGCTGCTAGGGAATCCTGTGCTACAGGCCATCAGTCCATCCATCCATCGATCCATCTATCCATCCATCCATCCATCCATCCATCCATCCATCCATCCATCCATCATTTCCCATCCCTGTGAGCGGTCCCAAACCTTCTCACCATTGCCTGCAGGAAAGGAACTTTGTGTGTTTTAGTGGCTTCTTTCTAACCTAGGGCAAAGAAAACAGGTAGCTGCCTCCTCCTTGCTGGCTGTTCTTTTAGAAAACATCATAGAATCATAGAATCGTAGAATAGTTGGGGTTGGAAAGGACCTTAAGATCATCTAGTTCCAACCCCCCTTCCATGGGCAGGGACACCTCCCACTAAACCATATCACGCAAGGCTATGTCCATGCAGGACTCATGTGTGATAAGCAGTGAACAAACAAATGTAACAGCTCTCATCTATCTCATTTGCAAGACCCACCTAACTAGAAACATTTTTGGGATTTAGAAAGCTGAGAACCACTTGGGTCTGTGACGGTATAGGTTTCTTCATGTGTCTGAAATGAAAATACAGAAATAGCTATTGTGCCACTTGGACCATTGGAAAGAGGAACTTAGGAAATCCTGTAAACCTCTTAGAATGTGTAGTGTGGTCACACTGTCCAGGAGACTTACTCTGCCCCAGCACAGAATAAATAAGGCAATCTTCAGCACATTCTTGTTTTTTTATGTGTGCTCACTGACTCCTTCAACTGAAATTGATCCAACCTGTGCCTGTTCTATTTTTGTTTGTTTTTTAGGTGGCACCTAGAATTAAGGCCACAGCTACCTTGTCTGAATTTAAATTTATTGTAGCTGAGAAGAAAAAAGATTCACCATATTTGCTACTACAATAAAGCTCTGCAATTGTATAGTGTAAAAAAGGCAAAAGGTGAAATCATAATCTGTTAAAGATAAAGAGAGCTTTTCCATTTGCACCTCTGTAGACAGAATGTCACCCAGCACAGACTGTAGGAAGGAGTCCCACAAATATTCATGTGTTGGACCACCTCTCAGAGGAGTATCATAGTGGTCTTTTTTTGACTATAAGATTTGCATGGGCCACCTCTGCTTTCAGCTGTAATTTACATGCTTTTTTAGCAGCAGCTGCAGCAATTAGTGAGGTGGAGAAGTAATGCTGCAGAAAAGTATTTAATAAATTTCAAGTGTTGATGGCTTTGCTCTCCACAGAATTGCCTGTTTATCCTCAGGAAAAGAAGTCTGAATCATAGGGCTGTAAAGATTCCTTTCAAATTTTTTGACAAATTTCTAGGGTCTTTGTTGCAATTCAGAGCATGCATGCCAATAGGAAAGCATGGCTCAGAAGCCCCTCAGATGGGTTAATTGGATAAGCATTTGATCACTGATGGCAACCACTGACTTAAAACAGTGATCTTTCCCTACCTCCAATGATAGCAGACAGCATGATTTTCAGACGAGTTTATATTTCTTTACCAACAAAAAGGATGATACATGTAGCCAGTTTACTTATTTACATTTTGAGTAGCTGTTTGAATGTTCTGATGTCAAAGAGTTGCCCATGGAGTATTAGTAACCAACCATGTGGGAGTTGTTTTTGATGCGAAAACTGTAAATCAGTAATTTTTACCTATATTCACCACAGATCAACCAGCGCAATTATAACCTCTCTGCATTCACCTTCCTCTGTATTTCTCTATTGTCTAACTTTCTCTCAAATCTCTAATATGTTCTGTGCTTTCAACCATGCTTTAGGTGAATGCTTCTTCACACTTTACTGCTTATTTGCCTTCCTCTCCATGGTTTATTTACATTTTTCACCTCATGCACTTAGTAATACCTTTTCCCCAGTGGAATCAGAAAGCTTAGATTAATTATGTTTGTTGGCCATGCATCTAACATAATTAGCTCTAATTAGCAAATTTGTTTACTCATAAACATTGTTTCCAGGTAGATCATAATTCATGCTACCACTATTGCATATCAGTATGTCTTGTAAATGTTTTACCTTTATACTCAATGTCAGAATAGTTTACTAACACTTAGAACCAATCACTGTCTTTGACTTCATCCCTGAATTATGTTTTACATGTTTTACTGTCTCTTAATATTGATTACAGCATTATGTGCTGAAATTTAGGAGCAAACCCAGGCTGCAGTTCCTGTTTTCCTGCCCTGCTTTTCTGGATTTGCTACACTAATATATGAGAATTACTGTAAAAATAAGAATATTAAAACTTGTCTATCCTTCATATAATTTTATTTTAAGTAGCACGATTAACGGTGCTGCTTAATGGGTTTTGGATGATTAATCGGTATGTTCTAGGTAGAATAACAGCACCCAGAATAACCAGTTTCATGTATAACAATCAGAAATAGTTAATGTACAATGAATTGTGCAACAGTCTAGTACAAATGGATGCTATTTTCTGCAAGCATAGATTTGTCTGTTATGAGGTTTGGTTCTCTGGGAAAATCCAGGAGCTTAAGGTGAACCAGAACTTAAGAGATCACACCTTTAATGAAAATACTGCATATTCAAAACTATTTTTATTGAGTTATATAACTAAATAAAATCTTATTTTCCTAAACATTATGGTACATATTAAGTAGCAGGCATTTTTCTGTCCTATCACTGTGTAGGCACTTCCTAATAAAGAGTTTTGACAAACACCAGCCCAACCTGCTTTTGTAACAGTGATGAGATGTAGGAGAGATGACACTGACTTATATTAGGGAGTCCATCTGCTTTTATCTTACAGTATATTAAGGAGAAAGAAATAGTTAACAAAGTAATAAACAATACTTGAGCTTTGGAATTCATAAGAAAATCCAACTAAGGTTATCTCTGCTCTGTCTTTGCTGCAAGTTTGAATCCACACTGCTTTCTTTTCTTTTCCATAAGTCACTGGACCACTGTAGCACAGGCACACTTCACTGCAATCAGTGTGTGCATCTCCTGAGCCATAGAAACCCTTGTTCATGGCTATGACTTGCAGCCCTACAACCACTCATTTCACACAAAGTGAATCTTAAAGATGATCTCTTAGGTTCCCAGCAAAATCATAGGCTTTGGGAATAGGCAGCTGTTGAGTACAGCAGGTGCCTGAGTAGAAGTGAGGCATTCTCCCAGTTTTCTGACTTGAACTACAATGGGCTTCTTAAAAATGTAGTTTAGCCAGATGTTCAGTAACCTACCTTTTAAATTCATTGAGATGTCTACTTTTTTCAAAGCAGACAAGGTAATATTGACATTTTGCGTTTGGTTGCTTCCTTACTGATGGCAAGGCCAGTTGGCAGATAGTATTCACCTAAGAAACGCTAAGCAAATTCTGCAAAACTTACTTGTGAACATTTATTTGAACTAAAAATAAAAATAGAAATTGGCTGTATCTGTGGCCTCAGTAGATGCACTTTCTGCAAATATAATAGCGAACAATTTTAAAAGGAAGCATGTTCTCTGAAGGGCCCAGCTGAGCAGCTCATGCATATTCAAGAAATATTTAAGCATATGCTTAACTTTGAACTTCAAATTGCATTGAGTCTCAAAGGAATTCAAGCATGTGCTTAAAATTTTATTTATGATTACTTACATCAAGGAATGTACCATACTGTGGTAAGACCACAGGCATTGACAGCTGTCCAAGATCAGCTGATAATTGGTAACTTGCACAGTGACTTCACTGTGGTCTTGATAAAATCTTTGCACTAGTGTAAATTTATCTCTTGAGGTTTCTTAGGGTAAGTATTGCTTAAAAAACTGAGATCAATCTCTTAATGTGCTTTACCTTAATGCACTTCTAAAGTGTATTGCACAAGAAGGGATATGAGCATCTCAGAGTTTTATGAGTAGAAAGGTAACTGAGGCATAGCTATGTCAAACTGTATTCCAAAGAAGAAAAGCGCTTGGACCTAGCCTTTTTTTTTTTTTTTTTTTTTTCCATTTAGCTCCATTGGTAAACAGGAGAACCTAAGTGGCATAATCATCTAGGAATTCCTATTTATTTCTTTCCTTTAACTAGAAACAGAAAATATGAAGAAGTGTCATAGGTTCAGCAGTAGCAGTCATTTTTCTCCTTCTTAGTAGCTGGTGCAGTGCTGTGGTTTTGACTTTCGGCCTGGGA
>JAOEHY010019288.1:0-26578 GCA_025447955.1 Psilopsiagon aurifrons | reverse complement strand
TTCCCTTATCATTATTATTATTAGTGGTAGCAGTAGTGGTTTGTGTTATACCTTAGTTACTGGACTGTTCTTATCTCGACCCATGGGAGTTACATTCTTTCAATTCTCCTTCCCATCCCTGCGGGAATGGGGGGAGGAGGGGTGAGTGAGTGGGTGAGCTACGTGGCTGACTGGACTTAAATCATGACAAGAAGCTATGTTCTTAACTTAGTTCAGATAGGGTGACTCTGAGCCTTAATGTTATCACCCAGATTAAGGAGAGTATTTTGTTAGAAACTATACTATGACATCGTTTATTCTTACTGTCATCAAAAATACATTCCTTGACCTTTAGGAACCACATAAATCCCAACAGAAGTTCTTAACACTTGTAAATTAAATTAATCTCTGCAGGAGTAGATTAATGTTTTCTGTCATAAAACCAGTATAAGCTTCAAAATAGGCGATTTAATGTATGTTTTACAATGACCATCAAACTTGATTTTTCATCCAGAAGTTACCTAAAACATTATCCCATTTGTTTCTCTGATGATGATTTGATGAACACTGCCATTCCCCATTTTCAATTATGTTTGTGTTATCTATCCTAATATACTGTTATTTTTTGACTTTGATAGTCTGCTACAATATTAGGATGTCACTATTGGTTTATGACTCTTTAAAATTGCTAGACAATTTAATTCATCTTCAGATGTGACAATAAACACTTGATAATGATCTTTCCTTAACATCTTATTTTATAGTTCCACTCCTTTCCTTTATATTTCCTTCTTGTGGTAATCTGTTTTCCCTCAATGGACTTCACAGAAAACAGAGAAGGAAAGAACATTTCTTCCTGCCAGACTAGAGCTTTGAAGAAATGCTTCTTTTCCATGCAGCTATCCATGGGGTACAGGTTGGGATGAGTTTTTCTTCATATATGTGCATTTCTTAAGTGAATGTAAAAAATAGCTGTCAAAAAAATGCCTCACAAAATGGTTCACTCAGGTCACTTAGAATCTCCAGGCATTCCAATAATAATGACAATAATAATTATAATTTTTTTTAGAAGTTATTCATGTATGTCATCATTGTTGTTGATACTACTACTACTGCAAAAATTTAATCACTAGTCAATAAAATTTTATTGTTTTTAAGGTTAAATTTAAATTTGTTTCAAATTTAAATTTCTGCAGAAAAGACAGAAAAGACCCTCACGCAAAACCTGAAGTTTAGAAATCCTCCCTGCTTAAAAATACAAACAGCAATAACAAATGCAAAAGAAACCTGCAAATCTAGCTGTTCATTAAAGTTGTTTCTTTAGCTGCATGAACTAATGGCAAGTCCTTTAGCAGTTTCGTTTAGTGGTGTTTGCACTTCTTTCTCCCATAGTCATTTGAAAATAGGAAATGTTAGATCATGTTGACAAGTTGTCGATTAAAGTTAAATGTTGGTAGGAAATGCCATTGAGTGCCCTAATTAAAACTACCACGGCTCTTTTAAAAGTTAATGATATCTGTCCTAAAAGTGTATGCTAATATCCCTTAGTACAGAAAATACTGTGATTTAAAGACTCACTCTCATTGCACTTGTCCATTACATGAAATTCCAATGAAAGAAAATAAAAATAATTTTAAACTATAATGAGTAGTTTGGAATAGATGAAACATATTTTGCCACTAATTCTATTCCCTTCCCATAAGCTGGCACGTACAATATGGTTTATAAGTGATCTCTTTGCTCGCTGTGTTATGTGTACAGCCAAGCAAACATGTAAAGTGAGTCACTGTCTTAGGCTGGCTTGGGAAAAGTGTTCTGCACCAGGGGTCCATAGACTTCAGTGATTCTGCCTAACATGATCCCAAATGATTCTGCCTAACATGATCCCACATTTTTTTGGGAAAAATCTATGCTTTTAGGGCAGAGAGATGACTTAGTGAAGAGACAGTAATTTTTCTAATATAGGGAACTACATCAACCCAAATTCAGTGCAAGTCATTGTTCTGGGACTATGGAAGGAAAGAAAATGAATGCTTAAATTGCTACAAGCCTTTTCTTTAATAGGATTCGAAAATCCCAAATATTAGTTGTATAGAGACTGGAATCTATGTATCATGACAGCACTGGGGCATACTGTCTTTTTGAAGACAAATTTTTGTTTGTTTTTTTACTTGCAAAAGCAATTTTTTCCATATTTGGAAAATCTGAGTCCCTCAAGCACAGTTGTTATTGACCTTTCAGAGCACATTGGTGAATTTAGGCACATTTTTAGGCTGTCCTACCAGTTGCTTCATTATAGAGTTGATTTATGATATATTTGAAACACTTACCCTTTTTGCCGAATCCCCAAGAAAAAAAATCTGTAGGGAATCTACCAGGGGGAATACCATAGAATCATAGAATGGTTTGGGTTGGGAGGGACCTTAAAGACCATCTTGTTCCAACCCCAGTTTGCCATGGGCAGGGACACCACACACTAGACCAAGTTGCCTAAAGCCCCATCCAGCCTGGCCTTGAACACTGACAGGTCCTTTCCAACACTATGATTTTATGATTCTTGAAATACAACATCTCACATACACTAGCAAGAGATTTAAGACAAACCAAGATTAAATAGGATAAGACTTTACTGATGCAACTGAGGAAAGCGTCAACAGCCTTCTGTATTCATGGTATAGATAGCACGTACGTAAAACCTGGGAGGTGTAGCTTCCAGGTCCTACTGAATTGATAAATTTTCATGAACAGAAGTTCCTGCCTTACACTGACACATTCCCCAGACTCTGACCTCATATCTCTACAGATAGAGACAATAGTGACACAATAGTGACATTTATTCCTCTTGGAAAAAAAAAACAAAACAGATCATACATGCTTCCCTGGGAAGATTTTTGACCTCTGCAGTAAGGTACTTGCAAAGCAATATTGCACCCATATTTTGTCATTCAGCTCTTACTTGGGACAATGCTTAGGCATATCATCAAGTTCATCTTTAGTTCATGAAAAAAGCTTTGATGAGCCTTATAAGGAAATTTTCCTAAGGCAGTGTCTAAATGGAGGAATTCTCTTCCTGTTAGAAGACAGAAGCAGAAAAGGACTGGAGAGGTTTTACATGTTTGTTGTGTGTACTTAAAGAGTAAACACATAACTTCTCATTCAGTTTTATCCCCAGCTTGTTTTCTTGTTGTTTTTATTTTGATAATTAGTTGTTGGCTTCAGTCAATGATATGCATTGCCTTCTACTTGTGCAATTGGAACATTTACATAATTACTGTAAATAGATGCACTCATCATTAGAATGTTTTGGATCCCATGAAACTTTATGGAAATGATGTAACACAGTAATAGCTAAAACACTGCAATGTGATAGTTTCAACTTTTTTTTTTTTTTAATTATACTGAGATTTTCCACAACACAGCTCAAAACTGTACCTGTATTGCAGGCTGCAGTATTGCACTGCAAGCTAAGGGAAATTCTTGCCAAATAGTATCCAGCAAATTCTACAAGTATGAAATCAGAAGACTTCCCCCAACTGCCTCTAAAACGTAGGCATAAATACCTGCACAAAAATTCTTAGACAGAAACATACAGAGATACATTAATCTTCAAATTCAGCAAACTTGTCTTTAGTTTTCCACAAGTGCCAGTTTAGTACTGTATTAAAATCTCCCTGGATAGACGGATAGATGGATGGATGGATGGATGGATGGATGGATGGATGGATGGATGGATGGATGGACAGACAGACAGACAGACAGACAGACAGACAGACAAGATAGATAGATAGATAGATAGATAGATAGATAGATAGATAGATAGATAGATAGATAGATAGATAGATAGATAGATAAACAGATAAATGTGTAGCTGCAGCTATGGTAGGAGGTTCATTCAAAATACACTACACTTACTCAACAAATTTTGAATACTGCTGGTTGCATGAAAAATAGAAAGCCACAACAGGAGAGCTGGAGAAATTAGGGTATCACAACATTCTGAATTCCTAGGAATTCTGCCTGATAGCAAAGAAATTCTTTTATAAGCTTCTCTGCTGACAATAACAGCTGAGCCCCGGAGACAAGCAGCTTTTTACTCCTCTGCAGACATTTCTAAGAAGAATGCGTTTTTCATGGTGATTTAAAGAACCAGCCTGAGGACTTTAGAGTAAAAAAATCTACAAATCTATAGAAGGGTCAAGGCCTTTATTTGCCATCTCACTAGTCAGCTGTTCTGTGTAGCTGTGGCTGAAGTGATAGCAACACTTAGGGTCATTATCAGTGGACTCAATTGTATGAGGAACTGATACAGTTGTGAAAAGCTGTGGATACCCTGGGGAGTTTTCTGAGATTTTCTGTTTCTTATAATTCTGATATTTGACGGTTTGTTGGGAACAATCAGATTTTCCAAGGACTTATGCATCCAGGCAACTAATGGGGAGCTGAACTCTGAAATTCTTTTCCAAATTGTGACTGGTGAACATTAATATATGGCGTACAAGAGATTTTACTGTATCTGTTAGATGGTGATTTCTGTAACTATTCCTAGTGAATATCATTTCCTCATAAGCTGTATCCAGTGACATACCCTGCGTCACAATAATACATGTGAGAAATTCCATTCACATGAGGAAATTGCTACCGAGCATGCATAAGCATTATAATATTCATTTTACCTAATAATTCTCATCCATATAGGATATAGAAAAGGATGAAAGACATTTATGTTATTGCTATTTCTGAATTGCTATTTCTAAGCCTTAGAACTCTGAAACAGACTAAAGCTCTATAAATCAGTGGGAGTTTTTCTCATTAACATTTTAGGTATTCTCATTTTAGGTATTAAAATGAGATTATTCTCATCTTTCATTTTAGATATTAAATAGCAGAGTAAAACTCTAAGTCCTTTTCCATTTGTATTTCCATTTCCTTTTAAATATTTCTGAGATTGTTTTTCTTCTGATTGAACATGATTTCTGTATCAGACATGCACCAAAGTCTCATTTCAAGAATAGCATAATTAAGGGTAAAGTTCGATCAGAGATTGCAAGGTATTTTAGATACTGTGGGAAGAAACAGAACACTCCTCCTGTAGATCATAGTTTCATTTCTGAACTCTGCAATTTTTACCTTTTTATAACTTTTTTACTACCATGACTTGTGCATTTTGAGCTGTGCAACTCTTTCAATTCAGCACTCCTACACAGAAATTAATTTTACCATGGAGGAATTATTCTCATATTATTATGATGTGGTGTTCCTCAAGCCAGCAGCACATGCACACAACCCTGGAGATAAAAATTATAGTGTTTTTTGTCCTTTTATGTTTGCTTTCCATTTCAAAGACATTTGGGTTAATTTAAAAATGTTAGGATGCTGTGTAATTCTAGCTAGGGTTGTTGCTTTTGCAGTGAACTATGCTCCCTGCTGTTCTGTCAATTCTGCTGAAAGATGGGTAAGGGTAGCAAAACTTATTAAGAGAATAGTGCTTACACACTCTGCTTCATTTATGGCTTGAATAGTCCTTTTTTTATTTTTTTTTTATTTTTTTTTTTTTTGTCACTATTGGTTTGTTCGATGCATTTGCTATTAAGTAGCTAATAAAGGGAATGCACTGTAGACATGTGTAATCATGGTAAGCATATGAACAAGCAGGGTTGCATTTTACATCTTAGATAATATTTTAAACTAACTCTAAGATGAGGTGCTTCGTGGTCACCATTCTCACATAACAGGTGTACAACTCCCACTCATTTCTAAATAAAGCTACAGAGAAAAGTAAAGGAAAAATTTCAATGGCAGAGGTCAGTACACTAAAAATTCAGGTCTTTTTTCTTCATATAGCTCATAAAGAAATATCCTGATCACTGTTTCATTTCTTGGATTTATTCATTTTAGCTTTTATTTGCTGCAAACATGAACCAGCCTGGTCACCCCGCTCTCCACTCAACTGCAGTTTTCCTTTTTGCCCTCTAAAGACTAGGAATGTCAGATAGCCTCCTTCCTCTTTCTAAGCACTGTCTGACTCTCACTGATCACCATCTGAGCGGGGAGAGAGGGGACTATAGCTCACTTCTATCCTGACTTTGGCTGTTCCTTAAATACTGAAACCCAAAGTGCAGCAAATATCATCTTCTTTATTCATGTCTGCTGTGATGCTAAGAATCCAACTGGCTCCAACTGTCTTGAAAAAAAATGGTGACATACATACTGGTGTCTTTTTGATGTGGTTCATCAGCATTAGAATTTTACTCACTCTTAAAATAAGTATTACCTTCTTATTACAGTTCAGCTTCTCCTTCCCAACCTTTCTCTTACCATGAGTATTTGAGGCCTGACACTGCTTGGAGCTGTATATGAGTGCATGGTGAATCCTTTTATATCTGTCTGTCTTCAATTAATTATCACTGTGTTCTTGTGCCCAGAAAGTAGACATTGCCCAAAAAGAACCTGCAAGTGCAGGTCTGGTTTTCTTTTTAATCTGCTCAGCAGTGCAAGCCTCTACAAACAAGGTTTTTAAAGGCACTGTGACATCTATCTCCCACTGATTTTGATGAGAGTAAAATGTCTAAATACCTTGAAAAATCCTGTTATAAACAAGATATAAAATCTTGTTATAAACGGCTTAGTGAAATCCAGTTTTTGAAAGTGACTTAAGCAGACTTAGAAGCCTGAGAACTCAGACACACAATTAGGTTACTACTGCTTAACATGTTACCATTCATCAGCTTACCTTGAACTTCAATCTTTTCAGGCTAGGCTAAACAAAATTATCTTATATTTGCCACTGGCTAAGACTGACTGCACAAACATTTAAAATTGCTCAGCTAATTTGGTATATCTTGTTAAATCATAGCACTATGACAGTGTTCCTGGGTGATTTTTCTATTTGAAAATCAATGGGATTTGGCACTTTGATAGAATAATTAGTTTCTGTGGCATTGCATTTTGTTCTGTGCCAGCTTTTTATTGACAGTCCATGTCTTTCCCCCAGCACTTTGGCACAAGGTGACAGAGTATCCCCTTTACTATGTTATGGCATATGTCCACATGAGGCAACTGTATTCACATCGACAGTTACAGCACCTGTAGCTCATCCCAAAATGTGTCATAACATTAAAGTTCATAATTAATCTGTGCAAGTAAATCTTGGCTATATAAAGCTATTTCTATCTGCAGCAGCAGCTTATGCATACATAAGCCATCTTTACATTAACAGCAGTGGTAGCAATGAAACTGTGGCGACATTATGTTCACCAAGAGCTGACAGCCTCAATATTTACCCAACTTGTAAACCAGATGAACTTCATTTTGTAATAGGCTACAGTAAATGTCCTTCCCAAGCTAGCAAGTTAAAAGCTGATGTAAGAACAAGAGAATGGCCGCACTAAAGATACATGTAGTCTAGCATCTTACTACTACCACGACTTGGAGCTGTGTCTGTGAAAGAGTATCAGAGTAGGGTCTTCACGCTTCGGCATCTCTGCTGGTATACCCTCCAAAATAGCAGCATTCTGAGTCTCAGTAAATTCTAGTTCCAGCAGTGGTACCTTTGTTTTTAATAGTCTTTGTACATACTTCTTACTGGAATGTAGCTGGTCAGTTGCTAATCCAGTGTCACCTTCTGAATGCACGTTGTCATATGGCACTGGATTTATCAGCATTCTATCAGAAAAAAAAAAAAAAAAAAAATCCGATTTTGTTGATTTTGACCTGACTAGAAAACATATTTGATATTCTCCAGCTCTTTACCTTTAACACTCTGGACATAACTGTATTTCCTCAAGGTCACAGAGAAAAGCTGTGGTAGAGAAAAGGTCTGAAATTGTTTTCCTAATTTTTGTCTTGTGACACAGCCACAGAACCAGCCTTCTCTTGTATTTAAACAATTTGGAATTCAGATGAGTTTGCTTCACTGCATTCCTAATTTGAACCAAGCTAGCTGGCAGAGAATACTTCTTTGCTACTCAATGTAGATAAGATATTATGAAGGAAGCATTGTAGTGAAGGCACTTAAATGTTCCAGAACACCTCTTGTACACCAGAAGCCCAGGTGTTCCTGCTCAGATTGTATAGATGCTTTATGTGAATTTTTATTTTATATTATTTTACAGTAAACACTTTAAGTATTTGAGCTTTATTTCCATATTATTAAGTCGGTGCTATTTCTCCAGCATATAACCTCATCCTATTGATTACCGGTAACGTTTTTCAGCAATGCTGCAAAATCTCTCATGAATTGTCATCTTATGTTTAGCTATCATAAGGAAATACAAGGATTACTGCATTCCTGCATTGTGTGCCAGCATTCATCTAAATCTAGCTTACTTCCTTAAGTGAAGAAAAGAGCTCTTATTTTGATTTTTTTTTTTTTTTTTTTAGACCTTGTTATAATTTTTAAACCTTTCATGTTATGGGTAGAAGTAATAAGTAGTTTTTCTCTCCAGTCAGACATTTGCGACCTTTGATATAATTTACAAGTTCACTCCTTTTCTGGTTCCTGGAATATTCTGGTCTGACTGACTACTTTAGTATCATTTTCTCAAGGACCCAACGACTCCTTCGCTAGTGCATGACTTGGCCATTAAAATTTATTCAAGTAACAACTGTTTTTTCCAAGATGACTATTCCAGCTCATGTCTTTTTATATCTCTGTAGATTTGATGTTTGTTGATAGGCTGAGATGACCTGTAAATTCAGTAATGCATACAGCATATCAAGAGGAAAACTGTTTGTATGTGGTGTCTTTTCATAAATCAGACCCTAGTTGCCTCTTAACCCCAGTGTCTCTTTTATCAGCTAAGAGAATTCTCATTGTTGGACTATATCTCTTGTACAGCAATTTTACATAAAAACATTTCTTAGCAATTATTTTATAATGAAATAAATTAAAACAAACTCCTTGTAAGTTATAGTATAGGTTTGTTTTGGTTTTTTAGGTGGGGGGAGGGTTTTTTTGATTTTGGGTTCTGTTTTTGTTTTTTTCTCTTGACTTTTAAGGAAGACAACAGCAGTCAATGAAAGATTTTCATTCTGGTTTGCTTTCAGTATTTTTCACACCTAATGGAGAAAAGAACATTTAAAGAGAAAAAATGTAATAAGAAAAAAAACACAGTCCTAATATATTTGCATAAAACACTATGTAAAGGCTGTATCGTGCTCAAGAGAAGACAACGGAAATTCTTTAAAGAAAAGGCACACAAGGATTTGCCCTAAAGTTTTGTCAATTGCTAATACCCCTAACAGCACCTCAGACACTGAGGCAGCAACTGCAGCAGCTGTAAATTTCAATCAGTGTGAACATATTTCCTTCAATTATGCAGTCAGAAATGATGCAGAGATACTTTTGTTAACCAGGCACACACATTTCTCCCAATAATTATTTTTAAAACATTTTTTCTTAAATATCATTCCAGAGCATTGTAGCAGAATTTTGAGTAATTGCTGAAAATATTCCTAACCAGCATTGCTAATTTTTTTCTGTGTTGAAACAACATTGATACCAATAGATATTATCAGCAAATAGCAAACTCATCATTACAATTCCTCCTGATACACTGCTTGTTAAAGAGATAGGCTTGCTTACTCTGACGGTTTTTTAAATTAGACCTACTTTTTCCTTTCATTCATTCATCTTTGAGTTTTGACATATGCTGTCATTGAATGCTTTAAGAACTGAGATGACCTTGCCAAAGACCAAGAGGTGTGTCTGGAAGAATTATATTTTCTTGAAAGATGATTTATGTGATTACTGTGTAAAGGAATACTAGTTTTCTAGTGATTAATGACAACACTGGCAGTATTGAATGATCATTAGAAATATTTAGATGGCAGGTCCTTTAAGGAAGTGGTAGATGTGAAAGAAAGATTAAATGCATTTCAAAAAGACAGACATTTCTCTGTGTACGAAATCAGAGTTTATAGCTCTTTTGCATTATTTTTAATTACTTTCCTCGTGTTTGTCTTGTTTCTCAGACAGAAATGTACCACAATTGGCTCTAAAATGTCTGGTAGACCTCACAAAATTAGTAGTATAGAAGATGTCTCTCTTATATTTCAAAAGTAGTTAAGTTTTATTTTTCAACTGATATTGTAAATCACTGTTTACAAAAGCATTCTTACGTATAGAGCATATTCATAAAGACATTAAGAAAGATTAATAAATTGTTGCTCACCTATTTCTCAAGGTTTATAACACAAATGGACGTTAAGAGAACATTCATGCTTTGTTATTTGTGACTCTGGTGTACTTTTAGACGCTGGAGTTCACTGCATTATTTACCAGGTTATGTTCCTACATTAATGTGTAACCTTTAGTAAGTGATATGCTAGAATTTTAGCTGTTTATAGTCATTAAAAATAGATGGCCATTAAAGTGGTAATTTAAATACAAGTTGACCTGGCATTATTCTCAGTTTCACCACATCACATAACTCCATTCAGTAGAATTATTCTTCATTTACTTAGCTGCAAATGAAAGCAAAATCTCTTAGCCTACTGGTGTATATAGTAACTGAAGACACAAATGAACACTCAAACCCTCCCTAAATATATATCTATATATAGTGAGAGTTCATCTAAGAAGAGTTATCATAGATTAACAAAGTATATTTAACTTATGAGAAATCTATTAAATATAAGTATGCTTAATTGATTTAAGCTTCGTCTTCTTTCTTTGTATTGCATCATTGCAAAAATTTGCTTACACTAAAGTCAACTTTTTTTGAATTTTTTTGAGCAACAGAGCAAGTTTCCCAGAGAGGTTGTGGATTCTCCACCCTTGGAGATATTCAAAAGCTGTCTGGACATAGTCCTGGGGCGTAGGTGGCCCTATGTAGGCAGGGAGTTCAGACCAGATGACCTGCAGAGGTCCTGTCCAACCTCTGCTGTTCTGTAGTTCTGTTCTTTGTGAAACTGCCCTCTGAAACTTCTCCATATAAAAATGCATTTACATTTCTGATAGCAGGTCGTATGTAGCACAAAATACGAAATGGTAAGTGCTTATTGAGATGTACTGATTCCATTGTTTTGATGTACTGAAGTAAAGAATGAGCCAGGTTTGTCAGGTTTTGTCTTAGCATATTTACATACACTGGTAATCACCAGAGTAGTTAGCTATTATAGCTCATCAGGGAAAAGTATAAAACTACTTATAATATATCTAAATTTATCACTCCTTTCCTTCATATTACATTTTATGGGAGTTAATTATTAGTTACTTTTAATTATACTTTATGGCCTTTGTCCTGGAGACTATCCAAAAAGTAGATCACCCTGGCATGAAACAGTTTCCAGGCATTATGCCATCCTCAAGATCATGTGAAACAATTGTTATAAAAATTAGGAAAATATTAGTACGTATGTTTAGATTATGAATAACAGGAAAGAAACGGTTCGCATTATTCCATGGTGTGCTATTAATCTAATGAAAGTTTGGTGTTTGGTTTGGCTTTTACTGTAATTCCTAGCTACTTCAAAACTAAGAGCATGAGAACAGCGGCATGTCACTTCTGTTGCTCCGTTTCCTGACAGAAAGCACAATGGTTTCTTATCTTGCTGAAACCTTTTTAAGTTCATGGGTAGGTGTAAAAATGCTCATCCTCCTGCTTTGATATCAGCTGTTAGGCAGGATTTGTCCTCAGATCCTGAGTGACTCAAACATTTCAGGTGAAATAAAACTGGCGCAGGTTCCTGAATGGGCCAGTGACATCAGTGAGGAACTACTAGAAAAGCTAGGTAAATCCTTGAGCTGCTAGACCATACTGAAATCCTTGGTTAACCATGGTTACTTGTACAAAAATGCTCTATTATAACATTTGGTGTTATGTACAAAGGCAATGAATGTCTGTGTAGATACAGATAGATATAACATAGCTGTAGGTTAGTTTAAGCCTTTCAGGAACTATTTATGATTTTATAATAATGTTTTTAGAAGCATTTTTAAGTCTTGCTGCTTGAAGAAACAGCCATGAAAATAACCAGAAAAACTGACTTAGAGACTGATCCCACAGTGACTTGCTGAATGAATAATTTGTTTCCTGAGTTGTCCCATTGTTGGCTTCCTGCAACTATGTTCTGTAACAGAAAATGTTCTAATGCTTTTAATGTTGCTAAAATGCAATTGAAGACCAAGTAATATAAAAACATTCAAAAACAATTAGCTGTAATTTACAAAATGGTGTCGTACATATTTATGAGCTACCTGTAAGGTCAGGTCTATGTCTCACTACAGCAAAATTGAACAGCTCAGGAACTTTCTGATGAGCCATAATAGATGGAGTTCACAAAGGAAGATGATTCTGGAAAGAAAAGTTCTGCTCCAGAAGACTATTAAGGACTATTGAAATGTGTAGGTACCAGTTAAGCCAATGTATTGTTAAATGTATAATGTAAACAAATTAGAAATACCATCACAAAAAATGGAAAAACTTTCAATTAAATTATAGGTATAAGTACATGCATAGTTAAAATTTCCCTTGGACTCTTGTACAACAGAAATATAATGAAATATAATGAGCATCCAAGCAGAAGCTTTATTGTAGGAAAAGCTAGAAGTTTCTGCTCATGTTAAAGTGCATTCGATGTAGTCAGCAATAGGAACAAAATACTTGTTTTGGCTTGTGCAGTTCCAATATAGCACATCGTAACCAACAGATAAAAACTAAGACAATTTGACACAGTTGTCTCATTGAAATGCATTTTAATATAGACAACCAAAGACCTAATTTCTGATTAACTAGGTCCAACACCAGTGAACTATAAAAATATTTACTTAATCCAAACATCTTGGGATCTCTTTGTGTAAGTCTGTGACTTAAAACCAGACTTTTCCTTACTTATTACTAAATTTTAGCTGAGATTTAAAAATGTCTAACATTGGTTTTATGTGTTAAAAAAATAATCTAAGCAACATAGACACTATCTTTGCCTTCAGAAGCGAAACAAAAAATGGGCTTCATAGCAGGCTTTTAGTGTAGCAATCTTGAGCCTAAATTTAGCCAGTAGTGTTCACTGCATTTTGGCATTTTGATATTCATGCTAACTTTTTAATAAACTTGACATTTTATTTACTGCACAATCAATATTTTAAGAGTTAAAACTATTCAGCTTCTCCCTTTAGAACTACTATATTTTTTTCACAGATTTTTTTTCACTCAGTGCTTTACTTCAATAAACCATTTTAAGCCAAATTCTCAAATTTAAGAGCTGACTTTACTTTCAGGGATATCATCTGTTAGAAATTTATCTGGATTTAACAAAGCACTGAAGCATGGTCTTAAACGATTCCTACTCAACTAAATATATATGGGAGTGTCTCAGCTTTTCTCTGTTATCCAAACCATCATTTTACACTAGCAAGCCCATGAGAAAAAAACAGAGTGGTAGTGTCTCAGGTACTGTTATTCTGCCCTTTGTTTTCCCACTTCTAAATAATGTGGATTTCAGAGGCTTCTCTCTTTTGGTTGTGACAACATCTCACCTTTTGCTTTATTTGTCTCTTTCTGCCTATACTATTTCCAGACCCTCTGGTTTTGAATTTTCATGCATATTTTTCAGGATCGTTTCCCAGAAATTTTTATCTGCAGTTAAAACATGAGTAGTCACTTTTTTTTTTATTTATTTAGTTCGGTGGCAGTCCATAAAGATTTCTGCATCTTTTTGCACCCAATATATTTCATAGTGAATATGGATTTAGATATGTAAAATCTAAATAATGTAGATTTAGATCCCTACTGTCGAGTAACACCTTTCTAAACTGAAAACCAGCTACTCAGAGTTAGTTTCACTGTTTCATATTACAAAGAACAGTTCTTACAAACTTAGGTCGTTGTCCTAAGGGTTCGTGATAGTTTAAAGTAATATGTTTTGCTTAATTATAATGATCCTTTCATGAACGGAATCTCATTTGTGTTAGTAGTCAAAAGTTGATTTTAATTTGGAAAGTTCATTGCAAATAAGTTGTGTTCTCTTGATTTAGGTAATTATACTCACTTAGTATGTTAATGGCAAGGACTACTCAGACTTTTTAAAAACCTCCTAGCTCTCTGTAGAACAGTTATTGAAAGGAGTGGAGAGTATGCAATTCTCTTTGATCACTTTAATGAACCTCAGTGGTTTTATTGCCTATTCAGTTACATGCAAAGTGTAGTGCAACTGTGTATTAGCTACTAATTAGTGGTTTAGTCAAGAAAAATAATAGAAACCTATGTCATGATTAAGATTTTGAACAATATATTTTAATGGTTATCAAAGCACAAGAGAAATTCCATTTAATAACCTTTAAAATGCATATGCATTATTGAAGACCTATTGCTTTTGGTTGGTTTTGTCAAAAAGAAAAATTAGGGCATAGCCATTGTCACAACCTTTGCCAGCCCATGGGCAGCAACAGAAAGGGGAAAATGCTGTGAGAACAACATGAATATTTTTATCTCCCTGTTGGTCTCAATTGCACCATTTACACTAATATTTCTTGCAGCAAACATAACAGCAATTCGGATAAACTTCCCAGACAATGAAAGGCCAGGTTATAAGTAAGAACTTCCGCTGTTGAATCATGTTATACTTAGATGGATCATATTTATATAATGCTTTACCACTTTTATTCTGTGTATTCATGGGACATAACATTGCAGTATGCCTGAGATGAGATAAAATGTTCTCATTGCAATTCTGTTCCCAGTGCAAGTCCATTATTTCCACAATTCAAGTGACAGCATAGGGCAGGAAATGGTACGTTCACTACTGTATTAGCCAAACTATTAATGGTGCAGCTCTTCATGTGTAAAATAGTAAAATCATAGGACAAACATGTCTCTGACAGAACCAGATATTCAGGAGATGGGGTACACAACTGAAGAATAATCCTCAGTCCAAAGTAGAAAGACAGAGGTATAATTTTAAAAAGACACACTCAAGAAAAAAATATGTGAAATAGCTTCTTACACTGAGAAATTATGCAAAATGGTACCTCACCTGTTTGGAAACTGTAAAAAATAAGAAGGTCATAGGAATCAGCTACATAAATCAATAAAAATCATGGAGAGAACTTAAATATCACCTAGCCCTAGTAAGAATAAAAGCGTGGAAAGTGGACTTAATTTTCAAGGGGATGCATAAATCATATTTTATAGCTTATATTGGAAAAAATGAAAAAAATATGCATTTATATATATCGAAATAAATTTTAAAGTTTCCTTTTTAAGACAAGTGCTCCTTTGATTTAAGAAATTCTTAGAAGAGGATTTTTTATATGCACTAGAAATTAGTGTAGTAAATAACATTTGGTTACTTGAAAGAAGCTCCTTGACAACCTGAAGGCAAAATTGAGTGATACTTAATCTCAGAAACAGGGGAGACATGAGAAATTAGGGTTAATTTTTCAGTTTATATAGCTGTAGCTTTTCATTACTCCAGATCCTGAATGCCATTCAGCCCTTGAAAAGACTTCCACTCTAATACAGGCAATACAATAACCTTATGGTAATGAGATCCTCAAACAAAAAGTGCTCTGTACAAATTAAATAAAATTATCTACAAACACTAAAGCTACAAGGAGTTAGGGCCATTCAGAATAGTATAATTTCTGCCTAGATTTCCCTTTAGACTTGCTGACTGAAGCAAGCTATGCAGTGGCTACTTCTCAGCTTCCTGCAGCCAGGAGCAGCGCTGCAGGTGCAGGGATGTGAGGCAGTCAAACACCATCATCTGATTCACTTTGCTCCACCACCAAGGTATTTTTCAATAACCTAGAATAATACATATGAGAGTTACAAAGATGCAGTCCTTTGATTATTGCTTAGTTATGTTCTGTTTCAAGCTTGACAACTGGTAATTCAGTACTTTGGCAAGTGACCTGAATAAGCTGAGGGCACAGATGTTAGATGTGTTAATCGGAGAAGCAGTTTTGGTCTCTGCACTAACATTAGTAAGAATAATGTTTCAACTTTAGTCAAACAAAAGCTTCTGATAAAGTTCTATGTGACTTCAACAAACCTACTTCCCCCCCCCCATATGCAGCAACTTTGCTTAACTCAGGACATCGTTTTATTAATTGATGCCATGTCAGCAATTGTACACAAAGGTTTTTGAAAGAGGGCATTAGATGGGTGTGGGAAGTGACACTTTGCTCTCATTAGCCTTGTGAGACTGCTGAATCACAGAACAGATCACCTACTGGTCAAGTTCCTGCCTTGTAATCTTGAATTAGGGCCAAATTATCATATACTTATAGATTTCATGTTGCATCTTTTGGTCCCTCTACTGAGTCTCCTACATGAAAACAGAAATATTGCAGAGAAGTCTGCTAATTTTCATCACTTTCTGAGTTTTCTGTTACAGTACAGAGCTCTTTGTAATTTGTAAGTTAAGATTTTCTTCATCTCCTTTACTTACTGCCTTGTCTAATGCCACTGGATTCAGTGCAACAGTTTACATGGGTTTGTGTGGATTTTGCATTACATAAATGGAAGTCAGCATGTCATTAGGAATGATAGTACTGTATAATGATGTCTTGAAAACTTTCCTAGAACTGCATATATACCAGCCACCATTTTTGTAATTTTTTCTTTTTCTAATTGCTTCTAGTCTCTCTTTCATGGCCCTTCCTTACAAATCTTCATGCAATGGAGTTCTGTGTACTCTGCTGCTGGGCAATGTCTAGTCCATACCCCTCTGGAAGCTACCATATAAAAAAGGGAAGCTTTTTTATATGTTAGCTTAAGATTCTTCCCATCTTCCAAAAGGGGAGTTGCAGCTGGAGGAGAGATGAGTTATGTCCCAGAATCATAGCTAGAGGCACACTCTGGGCACAGCAGCAGTCCTGCAGGATCCAAATGCTTTATCTTTTCTGGCCTCTTCCAGCTCTCACTTGCTAGCTGCTCTCCTAAATTTCCCCAAGAATGACCAGATAAGATTTGCTGTAAAGTGCTCGACTGTAACCTGGGGAATCCATAACCAGAATGCACACTGAGTTGAGCGCAGTCAGCTGTCAGGAGCCACCCCTGCTTTTAGTGCATTGTTGACAAAAAAAAGTTGTTACTCTATCAAGTCTAGTATGCCAACATGGCATTAATTCTGTCTAACCTTCAGAAATTAGAAAAGGTAGCAATTATATCCTTAAAAAGTCACTTTTGAATTGACTAATTAATCATTCATTGCCCATGGCACTAATAAGTCATTAGCTGTGTAGTGGCTCATTATAAGGTGCAGTATATAGAGGGGCTCATTTATATAACTCCTTGCTGAATGTTGACTAGGTTATTTATAGATAATACGTGCTTGTTGTGATCAGTTACGACTTAGATCACTGTGGATGCGTTTTGCCTGTTGAAATGTAACATGTTAAAGACTCATTTAAGTATCTTTGCAATTAAAGTATTGTAAAAGAATCTGATAAACCAGTATCTTTTTCAGTACTATATCCTTTAGAGAAAGGGATCTTTTGTCTTGCTATATTGAAAACTGTTCCCATTTGCTCTTTAGTTTTGTTTTTCAGTTGCTGTTCTATCTACTTGAGTTATTCATGCTTCCTGAAGAACTCTGCAATATGAGAACTAAAGTAAAATACATTGTAAACAGACTTCAATGAATGAAGGCAGTTAAGCGGAATTATTCCCATTTTATACGCTAATGTTCTAAAGCCTTCAAAAACACAATATGAAGTCAAAGTTACTGGATATATTATTCTGTGTTTTGACAACACTATCTGAATTTAAGAGAGACATAATTACCCCAAAGAGAGAGAAAAAAAAAGATATCAGCAGGAATGTTATGTGTCAATGTTTGCCAATATAGAGTCATCGAAGTAATTTTTTTTTTCTTTTTGCCTCAAGAACAGAATTTACAACCAAAGAATTAAAAACGTTCATTTCTCTCTAAAAAGAACGTAAGTAAAATGTAAAAAACAGATCAACTCTTTAGTTTAAAAGCCTGCAGTAGATTTTATCCCAATACATATACACAGAAATCCCCTATCCCTACTGGATTAGATCATCTCTAAGGACAGCACTTAGTACCTCTAGAGTAATTGCTTCATCCAAAAATAGAAATATCTCAAGTCCTGCTAGCTAGTTGCAGTGGAAAACCCTGTTTGATATAGCCCAGCCTCTACTTCCACACCCAGGCTTCCACAGAGAGGAAGGAAGGGATCTGATGAGGTCCCAGGTCTCATTCTGGAAAGAATATTTTTAAAAAGGGGGAAGTGGGGAGAACCCCCACCCAATTGCTCTTGCAAACATTTTGCAGCTTTGCAAATTGAGAAAATAACCAGAAGCCAGAGAGAAGGAAAAGAGATTGGTCCAGAACTGGTATGCAGCACCTCAAAGCAAGAAAACAGGTCTTGGGGAAAATGAGGATGATATTTAGTAAATCTGGGGCTACTTCTATCCGTTTTGTTCAGTCTTCACCCTGCTCGGATCAAAGCTGTGGGATCTTGAGAGATTTGAGCCACTGAAAAGCTGCCTGGGACTAATGTAAATCTGTCCAATGAAGGAGAGAATGAGTTTATGGCACCCCCACTTGCAGAGGGAAGAAGGAAATGTAGATCTGAGGAAAAGATTCCAAATACAGCAGAAGAGTGTGTTAGCTTTGGATGTCCTAGGAGAGGTTTGCTGGGATAATTTATAAATACATAAAAAAGAGATACGTTCTTAAATAAAGCTGGCAGACATCAAGGGTTCTTTGGCCCTTTTCCATCAAAGTAAGGCTGTATCTAGTGACAGCATCGCCCGAAATAAGGAACTGCGTGTGGTTCTGCCTTTCTCCACAACTGCAGTGTGGAAAAAGGTGACAACACCCACCATGGACACCCTAGAGACACCTCAGAGTAGTGCCATTTATATCAGCATTACTTTACAGAAGGTTCCTATATGCTCTGTGACTCTGTCAATATGTAATTAAGACAGTTGTTGACAGTTTTCTTTGCTGGTCCCATAAGGTAAAAGTCCTCAGTTTCTTTGACTCATTATCCTACTCTTTGTTCAAAGGCATCAAAAACTTCTATGCCATAGAGGAATTGGCTGGAAATTTTACCAGCAACAGCTTGCTGCACCTGCTTTCAACGAAGTATTAAACACATGCTTAAATCTACCTGACAAAACAGAGGGCCTTAAGCATGGAAGAAATGTTTAACAGCAAAGTAATTCAGGTAAATTTAATCATGGCAATTAAAACATGCTTATGATGCACAAGCATTAAAATGGTTGCATTATCAGGACCTGAGTTTGTTTCTGGGTTATCTCATAGAAGGGAAAATATATTTATAATTTGATAATTATGTAGTAGTCAGCCTCAAATCATAGTCATAGAATCATAGAATAGTTAGGGTTGTGAAGTACCTTAAGATCATCTAGTTCCAACCCCCTTACTCCCTACTCCCCTACCTCAAGTGAGCATTTTTATATAACTTAATAAAAGAATGAAAAGTTCAACGGTCTCTGTATGAAATAACTAAATCAAAAGTATTACTTAAAAATAAAAGGAAAAATATTTCCTAATCCAGTTAAATTGAACTCAATTGGAGCCTATTTAGTCACCTTCAGAACTGTTTAAAATGGTGATTGTGCAATATTTGTGTGATCAAAGTTAATGCAATATTTATGCAATCAAAGTTAATGTTAAGACATATAATGATTTTACAGGATGAGCTATGAATACAAATGACAAATTAACATAACTATTAAAGATCATAGTATTTGTGCGGAGAAAAATATTTTTTATCAGAAGTAATGTTTTTTTTCATTATCTCTAAGAGGATTCCATGTATTATTTGTTTTATAAGAAAGCCAGATTATGATTTAACCAGTAGTAAAAGAGGGGTGGGTTCATTTTGAATGGAATGATATTTAAGTCCCTGGAAAATTCTGCCTTCAGTAATATCTACTAGTAATATCGTGAGTCCAATCTACCTTGGTCATTGCATTGAACAGGAACACATCAGGCTTCTTACTTGTCTTCTTGTCTTTTTAGCTTATATTCTATTGACACATTTTAGGATGTTGCTTTTTCTGAGTGGAAAATAAAAAAGAGACAAGAAGCCTAAGTGAGCTACATGCAACTTTCCCAGAGCTGCAGTCTATGGTGGGTCTTCCTCTCCCCATGTTCTGGGTAGGCTCCTACTCAGTCCTTGAGACAGCAGTCATCAGAGAGGCTCCTTCTATCAGGTCCTGGCACGAATATCTCCTGTCACATAGCAAACAAAGAACTTGCAGGCACCCAACTTGTCATGCTTGCAGAAAAGGAGAGGCATGTTTCACATGTCATTCTCATCTCTTACATTCACATGTCAAGGAAATACAATCAAGCTTTGCTTGGTTTTTGAAATACAAGCTGGGGAGAAGCCACAAAGATGAGATCTCACCACATCTTAACTTTGAAAAAGCTTTGTATTCTAAACTCGTACATGAGATTTAGAATGGCAGAAAAGCAAGGGTTTTACTTTCTTTGTAAGAAGCTCACAGACTGTTTATATATTCTCAATTAGAGACTATAAAGGAACACTCCATTTTCTTTGTTATTTCTATTGATTATGCTCTCATTCCTTCTAATTGTGTTTTGGACTTGTCCCAAAAGCCCACTTCTTAAAAATCACAAATATCCTCCACCTGCACTAGACTTATTTAGATCTGAGGTCTCTTAAAACTTCACCAAATATCAAAGAAAGAGATGTTTTCCTGAGTTATTGTGGACTTAACCATTCAGTGCAAAGAGGATCTCTGTTCATGATTGTGTCACAGACAGAAAGAATTATTTTCTGTGAATATTGCTGATAGGATTTCTGTAGAACAGAGATGGGTTTAGGACTAAAGTGACAGCCCTCAAAAGTAGTGACTGTTGAAATATGCTCCTGATTTATGTTTAATGAACACTGAGCAGCTTAATTTCAATGAAACTCACCCCATAAATGCTGGCATATTTAAACATACATATTTGATGGTAAGGGTGAAATGGGCTCCTTAAATATTGTGGAGTTTGTTAATGTGTTTTATACATATACATAATCAGGTACATGGACACAATATAGATGGTGTTTTCTAATAATATGTACTATCAGCAAACCTTCTGCAGATGCATTTGCAATGATACTATATGTATAATACACTATTACACTGGCACCAACTCTACTGTGCTCAAACAATAAAATATAATGAAAGGCTGTTCTATAACTGTATAATTTATGAATACCATAGTTATTTCAGACGATTATCTTTGTCCTCATGCAAATTATTTATTTTGTGCCTACTTACAGTGTACCCTTTGAAATTAAAGTGAAATTATGGAATGCCTTAAAGCGTGAATATCATGGGCCAGCTGTCTCAGTCAGCTGGCTCATCAGTCAATGCAAACTACAAATCAGAACTATACTGTATTTGACCCTGATTGGGAGGCTATTTTGAGAATTCTGCCAGTGTAATGAACAGGTTGTACTAAGGAGACCATACCCTTTGTAACTGGGGCAATGAAGACCACAGAAATAATCACAGCTACACAACAATGACTTCTGATTAAAAAAAAAGAAAACATAACCAAAAAAAAAAGCCAAAAAAGCTTTTAAGAAAATTATCATAGCCAATCCACATCCCATTTTTCTCTTCAAACATTTCATCTTGCTGCTTTTCCTCTTCCCTTGTCCTCACACTTTTTTTCTTCCATCCTTTAAAAAAATTTCTGCCTTTCCCAGCTGTCTTGAAGCTCTTCCTGCCCAGCCACTATCCTAGAACATGCCCACTAGATACTGCTCTGGTTTTCAGTCTCATCTCCTTCCATGTTTGCTGAAACCGTCTGGCAAAAGATGTTTGCTTATTAATTTATTCTTGGGGAAATCATGTGTTACAGGCTGTGGCTGTGTTTTACCTCATAGAAGGCTATTTTTTATATATTAGATTGGAAATTTTGAGGGATTTGGGTCTTTTTGTCTTTTGATTAATATTACTAAATACGCACTAAAATTAATTTGTGTGCAGATCTCTGTTAAGGTCTGTTACCCTGACCTAACTGCTTTTTACTGAAGGAAATGTATTGGGGAACTTCTTTGCAAATTAAAACATAAATCATAAGATAACTTTTCTCCACGTGTGCACACAAACACACCCCTCCCCATTTAAACTGTTCCTTTTATGCCTAGATTGCTAAAACACCCTTTTCTATAGCCCTGAAAATGACAATGCCAGTCACCATATCATACTGTGTTCTGTTGCTGCTTCACTTTATTGACTCCCTCATAAACATGCAGTCTGTGTGGTTTTCAGACTGTCATAGTCACCCAGACACATATATCCCCAGCTGGTTCCCTCACACTCTCAGCAGACTTTTCCAATATGTGCTTTTGTGATTTCATCCATAATCTAAAGGTATGTTCCATAAGTACCTGCCAACCTGGCTTGCTATTTTCCTTCTAATCACAAATTCTGCTTTTCCTTTGCTGCAATGCTTACACAGCCCCTGACAAAACTGTTGTCACTCATGCTGATTATCATTACCTTGGTGTGCCTTTGCTGTCTCTGTCTGCCTGCACTTGCCAGTGAGCTGTCTTAAATCTAAATTGCCAGCCTCTGATCTTCTATTTGCACAATACCTGGTGCAGTGGACAGAGGAATCTTACTTGTGCTGCTTTGAGGTTTTATACTTACAGCAAACAGCAATAATGATTAAAAAGCACCTAAGACCTAGATTATCTTGCTAATAAGGGAAACAGAAGATGGTTTTATTGGAACAACACCATTTTCTTCTTAAATGTCATGATAGTTCCTTCTTTTCTGGGCTTGTCTGAAGAAAATCCCATTTTACCTTGAAGTAAGCTAATTATTTTCCTTGAGAAGTTTGTCTATAGATAGGATCTATCATAAAAGGTACTCTACTTAAATAGGTCATCTTCAGATTTTAATTCAAAATTTGGTGTAGTGTTTGGGGAGAATGAAATGTAACATAATAAATGTTCTTTGATCTCCATTTTCTCTGGGAAGGAAAGAGAAGGAAAGGCAAAGAATAGCATTCACTGTGCAAAAGTGCGTGTCTTCGTCATCTCAAGAATATCATTCTCTGAATCTCTGCTCCACATCTCTCCCAGAAAGCTTCTTGTCCATGGCACTTACCCAAGCTGCTTTCCTCATTGTTGAACTTGTAATGCTCTCTCACCATGGTGTGGCTTCAATTGTGTCAGTTAAATCAAAAAGAGAGCAAGTCAGGCAGACAAGACAAACCCAGCTTTCCTGGAGAGATATGATGTTGACCCAGAAATAACACTGAGCAGCCAGAACATCATTGCTACGTTCAGTATGGTTTTAATAAAGGAAGAATGATCTAGCAGTACCTGTGCATATTCAGTCACCATTGTGTTTCCTGCTGTCATGGTGTATGCTTACAAAAAAGATTTAAATAAGGAAAAGGAAAAATAACGCGCAGTATATTGAATGTTCTGCTTGCTACTCTGTACAGTATAGTGAAACACTTAATCCCTGACAAGCATCATTCTTTTATTATTAATAATCCATATGAAAAGTACATTGCTTGCAATAGAATTTTATCAACTTATTTTAACTCTTTAATATTTAATGTATTTGGTATATTGATAACAATAATGTCTTGCTGTGCAGAAATGCAAATATTGGAACACATTATAGCCAAGGATTTCATGACAAAGTTTCAGAATATATTTGGGAAGTAAAGGACAAGACTTTATATCAAGGATTTACTTAAATAAAAATTTTCAAATTGACAACAAATTCCTTTTGGATTTTTTTAATTAGTATTCTCACAATTGTATGAGGTGTCAACAAGCTTTTCATCATATCTATTATTTATATGAAATGCAAAGAAATTACTCCAAATCTTGAGTGTAGTAAACATAAATGAGGTAAGAAAGATGAATGATTTTGTTCTTCTGGATGCAGATGATATTATATAGTATTTTAAAAGTCTTATTTTTGGCCTTTTTTTTGCAGTGATATCAGCTCAGCCATTAAATTCTATGACAGTGCTCATTACTTAGTAATTTTGATGACCCTACCTAGGGTGACAAGGAATAAGAAAAATTACCAAGTTAAAGCTCAACATGATTTAATTGGCTATTTTATTATTTGTATCTCCTATATAGCAAATATCTCAAATTTTTGTGTTAATCAAAAAGTGAATTTTTCCATTTGTGAAATTATTAACTTACACAAAACTTAATAAAAATTTGGAGGTCTGAGTATACATTTTGTCAGAAGTTAGTATAGAAAAATTTGAAACATTAGGTTCATATAGAAAACCGATTTCAAATCACTTATGCAAGTACATAATAGAATACTCTTGTTAATTTCAGTCAATGTCATTTGCAAATGCCAGCTCCTTTCTAAAGATGGTTGTTGTTTCTTCATTATTCACAAATTAAGGGACATAGTTAAGCTATAGCTGGTATTGTTTGCGTGTTAACATCAGGCCTTACTCTACACACAGTTTTCATTTTAATGTACACAGCAAGAAAAGAGGATTCTTTTTTCTTTTTTTTTTTATTTTAGAGCTCCATCTTGGATGAGACAGTGAAACACATAAACACATTCTAATTGCAGTGTGCATAAACTGATAAACATGTTGCTTTGGGACTTTCATATCACCAGCTGGAATAAAATGTGTACATGTTCTGTATGTTCATGCAGCTTTATTTGAACCTGAATAGTAAGAATATATTTAATAGTCTGCGTCAATCATTCTGTGTCATTATGTATTACTAAAGCTCTCAGAGTTTGTCAAATACATTCATTAAACATGACACTTGCAAGGATGGGGTGGGCTTTTTCTTGTACTAGCTCTCCATTGGGAACAGCATATTTCATGGTGAATTTTTCTTGATGAAGTGATAGCAGTGTTGAGCAATTTTAAAACATATTTCCCATTTTTCTCATAATGATTAGAGACTAATGCAAATGTCAATCCCTATAAAACTGAAGTTTTAATGAGAAGAAATTAACTGATGCAGTATTGCTAGCAATACAATTTTTAAGATGTTTAAGATGCTGATTCAAAAAGTTTTCTATTAGGAGTCTATTTAACATACGTAACTCTAATTTTCCTACATAAGATTTCTAAATTATCCAACTATACTCTCTAGAACATCTAGTATTTCACTTCCTTAGAAAAAGAAAGACAAAAAAGGACAAGTTTATATGGTTACAATATTTTGCTTTGCCTCTGTCATAGTGAATGCCTCCCATTCATAGTGTAAAATAAAAGAGAGTATATTTTTATAAGTCATGTATACATCGTGCCAAGTCCAGTTCATCAGTTGTAAAGTATTTTCACTGATCAGTTTTTTCTTTAGTAGCACAGTACTCACAGGAGGACATTATTAGTGGACCTAGATGCATCAGCGCATCAAAACCTTGTTGCATAATCATTAATAAGTCTGTGATTTCAGAAATCACGCCGTGGGGTGAGAGAGGACATACTCAGGTGCCTTCATGATGTTCTGTATTAGTTCTGTGTACCGTAATAGTATTTGGGGTGTACAGCCTTCAAAAGATTGATTTTGTATGGCTTGCTGACATGCTGTCTAATGCTACTTTAGTTGTCAGACTTTGTCTGAGAGGGGGAAAATAAATGAGACAAATAAGCATGAATGATGAGAAGGAAGTTCCACAGTAATACTTCCCACAGATGACATACTGTCCTCAGAACCAGTGTTTAACTTCCAGGTTGAGTTTATGCCAACTCTGCATCTGTTTAACTTCCCCCAAATCTCAAGAAATAGCACTCTATCAAGCATACCTGACTAACAGTACCGATTCATGGTTTTTAAAAGA
This sequence comes from Psilopsiagon aurifrons, assembly GCA_025447955.1. Classification (NCBI taxonomy): domain Eukaryota; kingdom Metazoa; phylum Chordata; class Aves; order Psittaciformes; family Psittacidae; genus Psilopsiagon; species Psilopsiagon aurifrons. Next base: position 824 of record JAOEHY010019288.1, on the reverse strand, counting down.
TGTGAATAATTCTATAATAGTTGGTAATATGGGGTATCTCGCAGCCAAGAATGGTGTTTAACAAAACACACTAACTTTTTATGGCTTTTCCTAGTACAGGCATCTCTTAATTGTACAGGAAAAAGACTAATTAATAAGAACTAATGATAAGAACTAATCAAGTAATATATTAATTAATTTTATTCCATTTCCCATGGTAATATCTCCATCTCATTTATATTTGATTTACATGAAGTATGAATGAACCTTAAGGGCTGTATTAATTAAATAATATGAGAAACTCCAGAAAATCAAATCAGAAACAATGAAACTAAGCACTTTATCAGTAAAAAGTGACTTCATCTCAGTCTTTTACTAATTTATCTCATCATATTAGTTTTCTATACATTTCGGACTGGGACAATCTCATTTCCAAAGTATTCTGAGTTCTACCAAGAAAGTTCTGCAGAACCTTTAGTTCCAATGCTGAGCAGGTTTTAAAATTACTGAACACTTTGATCCCTAATCCTCAGAGATATTTATACACTGGAAGATCCTCCTGGCTCTTCCCTAGCATGCTGTTAGAGAGAGACTCAAACCAAGTCTCACCAGATCTAAGTTAGTCTTTACCAACTGAGCTAAAAGGGAATAGAAGCTGTCAAACTTACAGTTCTTCTTTTTAAATGCTATAATTTTTACTAATTAAATAAATTTTTTCAATGTTTTAAGGATGATCCAACCCAACAACTGTTGCAAGTGATGTGCCATTGTCATGGGTTCAGCAGTAGCAGTCATTTTTCTCCTTCTCAGTAGTTGGTGCAGCACTGTGTTTTTGACTTGTGGCC
>JAOEHY010019285.1:17033-49438 GCA_025447955.1 Psilopsiagon aurifrons | reverse complement strand
CTCGAGGAGCAGAGGGAAGAAAAAGGGGGAAGTGAGTGAACAAACTGCGTGGCTGATTTATGGCTTAAACCACAACACATAGTTCTGACAGAATTATAGATATCTATGCCATGCACTGTGAATATACCACAGCCTGTGTACTGCTACTAAGTACCTTGCGTAAGGTGTGCAAGTCTTTGTACAGATTTCCATTAATACAACCACAAAGTCACAGAGGTCATTTAGTTCCAAGCCCCCTGCCACCTGCAGGGACACTGTCCACCAGACCAGGTTGCTCAAAGTCCTGTCCAACCTGTCCTTGAACACTTCCAGTGACATCCCCTCCTTGTCTCCCCAGGCTGCTTTTCCTGAAGATCCTGTATCCTTCCATTCCTACACTGTAGTGGGAGTTATCTCACTAAGTCTCTGTGATGCGAATGAGGTCATCGTCCTTCAGGCAGGTGCACACCTCTAACTCTTATTGCTTGTTTCCCATGCTTCTGAGCATTGGCATAGACACACTTCACTTGGGCCCGGCTGATGCTGGGTTTATTGGCTGGAATGCTTGGAAGTCCTTTCCGTTGCTCATCAGCTGCTCCATTGCTGATCTGTGATCCTTCTCCAGTTTATGGACATCTACTGGTAGCATCAGACTGGTAGGAGTCAAATGGATTGAGTCTCCTTTCCCCCAGCAACTTTAATTGAAACCCTTTTTTACCAGCTTGACAAGTGTAAGACTAAAGACACTCTTTCCTTTCTCCAAGAGGTGGAGTCCATCAGCCCCCAGCAGACCAGGTTTCTCAAAGCAAGTCCCACGGTCTATGTAGCCAAAACCCCCGCTGTGACACCAGTCCTGTAGCCATCTGTTGATTCATGAGATTTGATTGTCCCTTTCCAACCCCTTCTCTTTGACTGTGAGGGCTGATGAAAAATCTACCTGCAGTCCTTGACTGTAACCCTTCTGGATTGTTCTCACGCCGCTTCTGGCTGAATCTGTGGTGCTCACATGAAACAACAGTAGCAGCTAATAGTGGGCCATATGAGGCTCTGTAGTTTCCCTGTGACATCCCTAATGCAAACCACTGGTAGGCACCACACTTCCGGAGAGCACACCGGGCCAGCAAGTGGGAGCCTCTGTGCCCCTCAAAAGTGAGTCACATACAGGTATTATCTGTCACCTTTTCCTAGTTGCACTGGTTGTTATCCCTGGTACAGACTGGGCTGCTGTACTATTATCTAGTGTTTCGCCTGCTGTGGTGGGTCTTTCATCATCGGCCTGCAGAGTAGTGAATAAGTTAGGCAAGAGCATCTCTGACTTTGGGGAAAGTCTCTTCCTCCTGCAGGTCCTTGGGGTTGCAAGCTTCCATTCCCCTTTTATATTGGCCCCAGGTAGCGGATGACGTTGAAAATATTAGTAACTCTGGTCCACAAAAATGTGATGGGAAGAGCAGCAGAAGGGAATTCTGTTTAAAGTATTGCTACTTAACAGCTGGTCTTCACAGAAGAAATGATTGCCTCTTTCAGAAACAGGCATCCTACTGCACCAAAACTGAGGCTGCCAGAAGCATCAGAAGGGTATTTAGACCTGGGAAAAAAAAAGAAGCATAACAGCAATAGCTGAAATTTTGCTAAGCAAGGAAGCTGGTTTGTCTATGGGAATTTAAACCCTCTTTCTGAAATAAAATAATGAAATTCCTTGGTGCTTCTTTAGAGTCTTGTGGTGGTACTGTGTGCTGGAATAATAGCACCTTAAAAATGATGTCTCAGATTGTGCTAAACCATTGGAAGTAATATTACTACTATTTTCAAATTAAACCTAGTATTGTAAACTCCCTTCTGGTTTTAACAGGATTCATTAGCAGATAAAATTTTGGTTTTGAATCTGGAACACAGCCTGTACCCCTCCGATGAGCTCAGCAGCTGGTTGGAACTGTGTTGTTTTCCACTTTCTTTGGTTTGGCCCCAAACCAAATTATCTCCTTGAAAAGAACTGTGCAGCAAGGCTTTTTTATCCCAGGTTCTCTCTCAAAAGTAGCGAAAATGAAAAGTCTTAACAGAACTGCAACAAGAAGCTGGACTGGTTTCAGAAAAATTAAAGCAAGTATAGAGATATTCCAGAGATACTCAAAAAAAAAAAAAAAAAAGAAAAAAAAGAAAAAAAAAGAAAAAATGGCATCCACAAACCTCATCTAGGAAGGGATTTTTCATGTATTAAGTGAGCTTTCCTAGAGAATAACTTCCAGTCTCTCAGATTTGCCACAGCTTTTGGAAAACTACAAGACTGTCAAAGGTCTTGCTCTCCTCATGTTCATAAAAATATGCAGTAGGTAATTATCACAAATGATTGCTGGAAACGGCTAAACTGTTTAATTATCTACGACCAATCACTTTGTGATTTACTATTGGGTTTAGGCTCACTGTTTTTTCAATGCTTTTGAAACAGATGGTCTCTTAGGAACCCCTAAAGCTCCCACTCTACCCTACCAAAAAAATTACTTACATTCCAGAATTATCTGAATATTTCACAACCCCATTCTATGCTCAACACAAGAGCTCAAAGTCTCAAGTAACTTAATAGGCAAAGTTCAGTAATCAAGAAAAACTAGACATTAAGTTGGCAAAGACTTAATCTAAACACCAAGATGACAAAGAAAGCTCCTGGAAGACTGAAATGATTTTAATTGAATTTTTTTTCACTTATATATGTAATGCATGTAGAAAAGTTTTTGCCTCAAAATTTGAAGGAAGAAAACCATGGGCAGCTTAATGATGATAGATAGTGTTGAAATTCAGGGGAGTAAAACGCAATTAAGTAGCTGTTGAAGAGCGGACTATTTCTGTAATTACTGTATAACAACCATTTTCCTCTTTGAGATGTGCTATTTATACAACCTCAGAATTAAATATTCAAGTATTAAACCATTAAGTATTAAACTGTGAGCACTTTATGCATGCATAACATTGCAAAAATAAACAATAATCACACTAATACAAATGTAATTAAAAAAAATGTTAATCTGCCTCCTTCACATGATCCTGTCTTTCTACATTCCACAAAAGTAGTAACAGAAACCTGCAGCCATTTTTGTTAAAACTATATTAGTTTCACTATGAAACTGAAGTCTTAACTAAAGATTTCAGCTTTCTTTATGAAAGCCCTGTTCATTATTGTTTTTTTCTTATTTGAAATTTCAAAAAGTTGCTTCACCCGCACTCCCCAAGGCACAAAGAAAATTAGTTAGCCTGAGAAGATGTTTAAGCCTTTAATTCAAATTTAAATCATGGGTTGATCCCAATATCAGTTATGGCCAAAATTAAAACAAACAAACAAACAAAAATAAACAGAAAAAATAATGTAAATCCTCTTCCATAAAAAAGTTAAATAAAGGTCAGCTTTCACTGCCTGCTGATCTCTATTCCCTCTTCAGGACACAAGTATAACTACAATTACTTTCAGTTAGGTTAAGTTTGTCACTTATTAATAAATGATCATAGAACTAAGAATAAGCACAATAAAATAAATTTAATCTGACTTGGACCCTAGGAAATTTATCCACTTCTCACAGGCTTGGAATTAAATATGAGAGAGTTTTTGCATGTTTTCGACTAAACACCCCACTCATTTTTAAGATGTTTGCTTTGAATGAAATAATACAGGTTTTGAATCAGTGTCTCTGGAACTGAGTTGAATACACACAACTTGCTTTCTGTTTTCCTCCAGAAACATACACTAAGGAACAGATCATTCCATATTCTGGCAAAGCCAATTAGCAGACCAGACTGTTAAAGGTCCAAATTACTGCAATTACTTAGTGTCAATGTTTTGTGACATTTTATTTCGTTAACAACTGGATGCTTAACTCTAAAATCAACTTAGATTTCAGAGGATGGTTTTGCTTGTATCCACCTTTTCTGGGTTCTTCTAAGTTCTTAAAGTAATTGGTTCTCCATTACTCCAGATGAATTTGTGCTGTGATTTAAAGCAACCCCAAGATAGATCTGATCAGGTTAGAAATTCTCAGAAGAAGTAGTATGAAGAAATTCACAGTAAAATCCTCATGAGGAGTTTTTTGAATTCATCAAAAGTTGAAACCCTACAGAGCTAAAAGAATGCATATTATATGGTGCTGCCTAGAGAGCAGATGAAGATACACAACTTCATTATGGACCAGCCAGTATCAGCGCATGTGAGACAAACTTTTGCGTGTGAGAAGAGAGCATCACTGCCAAAGCCACCTGGAGCCATATCCCCAAGCAAGCATCAGGCAACTACAGCCTCTATGGATTAGATTTTTTGTACTTTTCATATCCCATATCTGTCTTGTGGTGTATAACTAATACATCTTCCCTGTAAACTCTGTCAAATACCAAGGCCAAATAGGCACTAAAAAGTCTCCAGTTGATGAGGGGTTTTCCCTGCTTACAACTATCCACGTGCATGAAAATGCATTATTTATTTGTCTTTCGATAGTGCATTGCTACTTTCAGTGGAAAGTCAAACCATTACAAGTGCCATCTTTTCCAAAGGAAATTGAGCCCTAAGAAATTGGCACTACCAGTATTCTTTTTTTAACTTATTTTTGGATAGCTGCTACTATACGTATATGCTACTTGTACATAGGTGTCACTTTATCTCTTGTGTAACACTTGTTCTGCCTTTGAATTATTGAATACAGAGGAGTAAGTGGCTTTATGATATTCTGATGGGCAGAAATTGCAGAAACACTAAGGTAAGATATTCCCAAGGAAACATACACGTAATATAACTTGTACAGTTAATAAGAATGCTAAAATATTAGTAGATTTGTGATAGCTGTACAGAAATTAATTTTAAACAGCATATTTTCACCTCGGTAAATTCATTTAGATGACAGGAATCACAAAACATTGTTTGTTAGGGAACTCTTAAGCTCACCAAATCCAGCCTCTCAGTTCAAGGAGAGCCATAACCAACATAGGTAGTCCTGCAAGGAGCAGTGAGTCGGACTCAATCCTTATGAGTCTTTTCAACATAAGATATTCTGTGATTCTATGTTAAGATGAGGTCAGCCATGGCTTTGTTGAGCTGAATCTTGAAAAATTGTAAAGATTAAAGTTCCACATTTCTAGTTGGCCTGTGCCATCTTTACATCACACATTTGCCTACTCTTAGCCAGAATGAAAAGCTCAGCCTCCCCATCCTTCAAAAAAAACCAACCAAACCATTTTTTCAAAGAAGGCCGCAAGAAAAACCCCATGACTTTTCTTGCTTTCAGAAAATCTGTCCTGCGTTCAGCAGTAGCAGTCATTTTTTCTCCTTCTTAGTAGCTGGCACAGTGCTGTGGTTTTGACTTTCAGCCTGGGAACAGCACTGAAAACATCGATGGTTTTAGCTTTTGCTAAGTAATGTTTAATCTGAGCAAGAACTTTCTGAGTCTCATGCTCTGTCAGGGAGGAGAGACAAAAGAAGCTGGGAGGAAGCAGAGTCAGGACACCTGAGCCAAACTAGCCAGAGGGGTATTCTATGCCACAGCACGTCATACCCAGTATATTACCTGGGGGCAGTTACCCGAAAGGGTGAGATCACTGCTTGGTCAGCCTGGGTATTGGCCAGTGTCTGGTGAGCAGCTGTATTCCCTTCCCTTGTTATTTCCCTTATCATTGTTATTATTGGTGGTAGCAGCAGTGGTTTCTGTCATACCTTAGTTACTGGACTGCTCTTATCTCAACCTGTGGGAGTTACATTCTTTCGATTTTCCTCCCCATCCCTCTGAGAGCGGGAGGAAAAAGAAGCTGGGGAGAGTGAGGGAGCTGCTGCATGGTTCTGAGTTACTGGCTTGGCTTAAACCATGGTGTAATCTTAGTAGCTTGTCCGGGACTTACACTAAATCTAGCCTGAATCTCACTTTTTAAGTCTGGCCAGCTTGTTGACAAAGACACTCTTGCTCTGCTTGGTTAGCTGAATCCCATTGGCTCCCAACAGGCCCATATCAAAAGGAGATCCATGACTATAGAAGCCAAATCTTGGATAGCTAGACAACATCACTCCAAATAATATTACTTAAAGATCTGAGCATATTGAAATGCTAAACAGGTGGGAAAAATACTGAGTTTTATTAAACTAGTAAGAATTTCCATATCATTACTGAAAATAAAAAAATCCTACTTATTAATTCAAAAATTACTAAAATCATTCATCAGAAACTGTGGTCAAGTAAAAAGAAAAACAATTTCTAAACTGAAATCTGTTAACTTTTTCCTGCTTTTTCTTCAACAAAAGCATCCTGCCTACTGCACATTGGTCTTTTTTTCTAAGAGATAAATTCCTTTTATATCACCCAATGTTTTCAACTCTTTCATTTACCTTGCAAATACAACGCTGTCAACAGGCAATTGCTGCTATCTCAGAAAAAAAACCCTTTTCTGCAAGTAAATCACAAAAATACTTCTGTTTAAGAAGATCAATCTCTTGATACAACTAAAGGTGATTGCTATCCATTCTTGAAGAGATGTTTCAATCTTACAAAATAATGAAAAAATCATGCAGCAGACGCCATCCAACAGCAGTCTTGGCTCAGACTTGATACACCTTAGCACGGATATCTGATCCTAGGCTATTGCCAAATAGCATTTGTCAAATTACTAGTATATTTCCAAACCAGACAGCATATATTATTGCTCAATGAGCTGTATTTGAACAATTTTCAGCAAGTCCACTGATGTTGAATGGCTGTAGTTTGATTCACAGCTACTGATGGCTCTCATATCTTTAACAGGTTTCATTCACATCAATATCTTCTTCAAACTTACATCCCAGATAATCTTTTGAGGATGCTTTACGCAATCTTACAAAAAATCTGGAATTACATTGAATTTCAAATTAATCTCAGATTGGAATAAGCTTTCTAAAATGCAGAGTTTTCTAGTGTAACTACACAAAGGAAGCATTTCCTGTGATTTCATCTTTCATTAGTTGTAAAAGGATCTAGATTTTGTCTAAGTTTATCAGGGCTGGAAAAATACAGGGTTGTGACAAGTAAGGCACATGACGGCTAAATCTCATTCACACCCATATATTCTTATTCCAAGAAAAAGTATATTTATCAGTTTTCCCTTCTTTTTTGTAATTATAGACTGCAAACAATTTAATATGTCTAGACTGATATGAACAGAAATATGGACTACATTTATTAATTTTTAATATGAAATTTAGAGACAGAATTTCATATAATGATTGAAATAGAAACTCTATTTGCACCTTGTTTAGCAGTAGTATCTGTTATTGCTTGCATGAGACTAGTGGTGACCTGAATTCTCTGTACTGGTTTTACTGTTTCACTGCATAGGTGAGGCAAAGTAGAAGTGCGTACTGATGTTACTGAGTTCTTTAGCACCCCTGGAGAGATGACAGAGGCTAACTTTGAAATTTAATGCGAACTAAGGTGATTGATAGAATTTAATTTGCAAGTTTTATTTCCAAGACCACCAGTGTTAGAAGTTGTAAGAAATACCAGTTAGACTGCTATCTTGCAGAACTGAGATACATTTAAAATATAGGATACAAGTGTCAGCAAATACATTAAAACAAGAGAGATGGAACTCAAATCAGTAACTTCTGATAAGTAGTCATCACAATGTCTCTATTTCTGTTAACACCAGTGACATGGCATCACTTTTCATTGGCTGGCAGGATTTTCTTGGCAATTTCATAGGGTGTTACTTACAAACTGACCTTCTTTACCAAATGGAAATGAGTACTCAATATACAATATGAAGAGATTCTGCAGAGGACTAATTTATTGCCCTAGCATATATCATTTTGTCAGCTATTACCAGCTGATTTTCTTTTCATATCAACATAATTTTGCTTCTCTTTTGTGTGTATTCTTCTTCACTCTGAAATTTATGGCAACTGATCAGTTTTGATTTGACCTTACATTAAAATCCAAATAAAAAATGAAACAAAAAAACAGATCATCATTTAATGATTGTACAAGACATACTTCAACCTCATTTGTTATGTTGTGGGTATTTTTCCCTTCAGTTATGCACTCAAATAAGTCTATGCGAATACAAAAATGAATTGAATTTTTTAATTAGCAATAGTCATCAGAGTTGATTATACCCATATCTAACAGGTTTCAGAAGATCAAAAAACAATGTAATGTCACCCCACTATGAGGTGTGATTTCCTTTTCCCAAAGCATCGCAATCTGGATGTTTGTGGTTTTAATGACTGTCATTTTGGAAAATGATGATTGCTGTATAAAGACAAGTGACTGAACAGCAGTAAAATCCAATTACACTTATTTATAAAGAAAGAGGTGACAGGAAGAACTGTAGCATCAGAGCTGGGAAGAGAGATGTGGTTTTGTACTGTTTTGGATTTTGTTTCCCTTTTCCCACCTCCAAAGCCACAAATCTGCTTATTTCTTCACCTAGCAGTTTCACTGCTAGGGTAGTAAGAGTCTAAAACCAAATGAGCATCCAAACACAATAGTTGGTGTACAAATGCACAGATAACATCTTTCCTTAAACAAAGTGTACCACTTCAAGAAAGAAACACTACAAACAAATAAATAAAGGGAAAAGAATTATTATTTTACATTCCCATAATCAAACTTTCCAAACACCTAAGAACAGTTTGAAAGACTTTCTGACATGTGTGCAGATGGAGCCAAAACTATTTTACCTGTACTGTGGGTTATATGGACTTACTAAAAGGAAAGAATTCTCTTTTTTTGTGGACATTATTCCGATTTCAGTGAAAGGCCTTTGAATCTAAATTGCCTCCTACCCAGACAATATAAAGAACCAGCAGAGGTATTCTCTCTTATCTGAGCCTGATTTCTTTAGTCCCAGTAAAAGTTAATGGTATTTTGTGTTTATTCAGCATTACCCAAATAGCTACTTGACTTTTCTCTTACCCTTTTCAAGAAAATGTATTTTTGAAAACAATTCAAATATCAAAATATTTTGCACCAGTATTTACTTTCATTGATCAGATATGCCCATAGAAATAGAAGTGAAATTCTCAGTCATTTGAAATGACTTTCTCAGTCAGAAAAAAATATTCTCAAAAGTATTTTCTGCAACTAGTATTTTGAGAGCTGGCTATAATAAGTCTGAGGAAAAAAAGAGATTCCCTATGGAAAACGGTGACAAGGATTGAAGAGATATTAATACAGCTTTGTTTTCTAAACAGGCGTCACCATTAATGCTAAGACTGCAGATATGTAGGTGCAAAGTGAGCTCACATATAGAATTTTACTTCAGCTCTGTGGCTCTGTGGCTCTTACTTTAGCTCCCTGTCAGGAGCAAGTCAGTCACATATAGACTTTTACTTCAGCACTGTGGCTCTAAGGCCAGGCTTCCCAAGAATACTAACTATGAGAAATACAGATAGCCTTAAACTCACCAGACATCACAGGCCATAGGGACGAGTGGAAAGAGGAAAATGGATATACACATTGGGCTGAATACTGTGGGTATAAATCATTTCAACTGATAAGAGACAGAAAGGCTTCAGAAATTATGTACTTCAGTGGCACTTAATCCACTACCACGTGACACATACAGCTTTGTGGTGACAGCTGCCGCTCAGCAGCAACCCTGTTATCTCCCCTGCTTCCAAAAGAAGAGTAGAGACATGGTATGAATATAACTCAGAAAACAAGACTCCTTGTAGTTACAGCACAAGTGTATTCTCAGCAGACCACACATGGTTTATTTGAGTTTGGTTTTGAGTGAAAGAGAACACGTGCACGTGCCTTAATTCTCACACACAGACCTATCTTCTATGTAGGAGGGGCATCACCTGTTGGGAAGTCATTTAGGCCTGCACCAGGTAATGTGTGAACTGAGAAGCATCCAGTGTAAAACTTTACTGTCCTGTCATTTCCTTGGCCTCCCTCTTTACCTGTCTTGAGAAGGATGAGATGACTGCCTTTTTCCAGCTGTTACATCCCCATTTTACTGTAAATTTTTAAGTGGCAACAACCTCACATCCACCTTTGTGAGCTCTGTCAGCATCACATTTACTCCTATAAATGTATGTTTAATTTACTTAATTACTCCCTGTCTCTTCCTTCAGCTGCTCTGGGGGGTGTTTCATTCCCCCAGCCCCTGTCACAAGGCTTGGTGACCCATCAGCCTGAAAGCATATCTTTCCTATCAAAATGGAGGCAAAGAAATCAATCAGCATCTCATCCTTTTCCATTTCCATCATCACTAGGTCCTGTACCTCATGAGTAGAGGCTGCATTTTTTAGCTTCTTTTTTGTGAATGCAGTGGGCAATAAAATAAAAACAGTCCCTAATTCTAGCACTCTGGCTGTGAAGAATGTTATTAACACTTACTGTGCTGTTAAGCACCAAATACTCCCATGCTGACTCATGGAATTTAGCAAAGTGTGATCTGCAACAACTAATGACAGAGGCAGAGCTATGTTATTTTTTCTGTTTGCCTACCCATTCCAGATCAGGAAAAGAAAACTGGACTTCTTGGTATGTAAAAGGAAAAAGTACTTGCATGTTGCATTCCAGGACTTCAGCTGCTTCTGCAAGAACCAGGAAAGGTATTCTTCCCATCATCTCCATTTGGAATAGTCACATTGACTTCTTCTAATGGGTAGGAGTGCATCAGAGAAAAGAGTTCTCACCTTCTTCTGAAGCACCTGGTGTTTGGCACAGCTAGATGTAGGACAATCAAATGACATACAAGTGCTCTGATGTCTGAAAAAAATGTGAGGCATAAGACTGTAGTCATATTTCTCACACTGCCCTGCTAAAGGAAAACCTAATCAGTAGCTTTGGGGTCAGGTAAGAATTTTTCTCCAACTTAAACCTAACTCAGCTTAAACTGATTTTTTCACCTTCACTGAAAGATCATGACAGATACGCACAGTATTTTTATTTGGGTCTCATTTAACCTTTCTTACTCTTGCTGACATCAGGTTTATCTCTCTTCTTCCTTTGCTCCATCCATGGTCAAAAATATTTAGGCTTCTAAAATGCTCCAGAATTACCTAATGTGGCTTCAAGTACCTGCTTGCTAGCATTGATTCAGCAATAGTTGAAAAAAAGGTCAACAAAACACATCTCTAACACTATCAGGTGAACTGTGTTTTTTTGTCGTCAGCAGCGGAATATATTCACAGCTGTTATATACCGCTGAACTCTCCCTTGGAGTTTATTCTTCTTTCTGCACAGTAGAGAATGAACTGAATAATGTGAAAAAATAACTGCAAGACATGTATACTGAGCAAGTGGCAAATGCAAGTTTCTAAGCTAGCTAGAAGGCTGAGTACCTGTCAGTGAGAGCGCTATCATTTTGGAGTAGTAAAGAAACATGAAATTGGGTTTATGATTCAGCCATATGTATAAAAAAATAACAGGAAGTTAATATTACTTTATTTTGCTGGCAGGAAAGCAAACTCTGGAATGTACTAAATTTGGTGTCAAAGAACAATTTGACAAGCAGTTCAATAAAGATGCTTCTTACTAAACAATGCCAAAATAATATAGCTCTTAAAGGAGTTCATCAGGCAAGAGACACTTTTTCAAGACTGTTTACTTCTGAGTGTTTTCCGAATCACATCCAGGGACACCTCTTCAATCTGAATAGAAAGTGCCTATTCACACTCCGCATTAGCCTGCTGACTCTCACTCCTCTCTTAGTGCTCATATAGTGAGCATTAGCTGAGACCTTCTCAGGGTGGGAAAGAAATACCTGCGCTGATGTAAATTCATATTGAGGTGTCTGTAGTATCCAATTAGCTAGCAAATGGAAATCAGCATAAATCCAGAAAGGAAATATTAGCTAACTTAAAAATGAGCTTGAAATGCAGTTAGAAATGGAATCCAAGATGTCTTAATTCAAAACCCAATATGTATGAAAAAGTCCATCCCTTTTCCCATCTACTGAAATGTAGTAAAATGACAACATGTACTAAGGAGCATATTATACACGTCTTACATAGCATACTTTTTAATACCTCGGTGTATATTTGTTGGGAAAGGCATCATAGCAAAAAAAACCAATCAAAGCTCGGGGTATGAAACTGATATGATAGTCAGGGCAGAGATTCTGTTTTGCTTATAACTTCTTATTTTCAACACAGCACAAATTATTAGAATGGATGATTTTTTTCTAACATCTTTGTATGCTTAAATATTTATTCTTGAAGAACACTGAGATCCTATACCAATGTATACTCTCTATTTATTGATAAAATAAGAGCTCAAAGGCTTCTTGTCTAGAGGCACAACATAAATTATGACTGTATTTAATATTATACTTCGAAGTACTACAGAGCAAGGAAGAATTATCAAGATTCTTGAAGTCTCTCTGCCCACACAGGATTTGAAACAGAATCATAGAATGGTTTAGGTTGGAAGGGACCTCTAAAGATTATGGAATTGTTTAGTTTAGAAACAACTCTTAAGATCAGAATCCAATTGTTAAGCTAGCACTGCCAAGTCTACCACTGAATTATGTCCCTAAGTGCCACATCTACACATCTTTCAAAAACCTCAGGGATGGTGACTCCATCACTTTCCTGGGCAGCCTGTTCAAATGTTTGACCACCCTTTTGGTAAAGTAATTTTTCCTAATATCAACGAACACTCTTGTCACTACTACTACTCTTTTCAGGTAGTTGTAAAGAGCTAAGGTTTCAGCCTTTTTTCTAAATAATCCCAGCTGCTCCTCAGAAGACTTGCTCTCTAAATACTTTATCAGCTTCCACTGCCCTTCTTTGGATGTGCTGCAGCACCTCAGTGTCTTTCTTGTAGTGAAGGGCCCAAAACTGTACACAGTGCTCAATGTGCAGCCTCACCAGTGCCAATTACAGGGAGACGATCGCTGCCTTAGTCCTGCCAGCCACCCTATTTCTGATACAGGCCAAAATATTGTTGTCCCTGGCTGCCTGGACATAAGATGACTCATAGTTAGCTGGCTGTTGAACAACACCCCCAGGTGCTTTTCCACTGAGCAACTTTCAGGTCACTCTTCACCAAGCCTGTAGTGTTGCATGGGGTCATTGTGACCCAAGTGCAGGACCCACTACTTGGTCTTGTTAAACCTCATACAATCGGCCTTGGCCTAGTGATCCAGACTGTCCAAATCCCTATGTGGAGCCTTCCAACCACCAAGCACATCAATACTCTTGCTTGGTGTCATCTGCAAATTTACTGAGGGTGCACTTGATCCCCTCATTCAGATATTGATATTAAATAGATAACAGATGTCATAAAGATACTAAACAGAACTGGCCCCAATACTGATCCCTGGGGAATACCACTTGTGACCAGCCATGGACTGGATTTAAGTTTGCTACCAGTTTTTGGGCTTAGCTGTCCAGCCAGTTTTTTGTCCATAAAAAGTATACACATCCAAGACAAAAGCAGCCAGTTTCTCTAGGACAGTGCTGTGGGAAACGATGTCAAAGGCTTTACCAAAGTCTATGTAGTCAACACCCTAAGCCTTTCCCTAATGCACTACATGGATCACCTTGTCATAGAAAGAGATCAGATTAGTCAAGCATGACCTGCTTTTTATAAACCTATGCTGACTGGGCCTGATCACCTGGTTGTCATGTACATGTCATGTGGTGGCACTCAAGGTGACTGGCTCCAAAACCTTCCCCATTATCAAGGTCAAATAACAATCATGTCATTCCCCATCCAGTTTCAACTCTGCTGTCATGGGCAGGGACATTTTCACTACATCAGGTTGTGGAAAGCCTCATCTAACGTGACCCTGAACTCTTCTTTGTGCAACCTATTCCAGTGTCCTACCGCCCACATAGTAGAAAAATTATTCCTTATTTCTAATCTCAATTTACTTTCTTTAAAGTTTAAATGTACTGTCTGTCTTTCACTACATGCCCTAGTAAAACATCCCTTACCATCTCTCTTCAAGCCCAGTTTATTGAAAATCCACAATGAGGTTTCCACAGACTTTTTCTCAGGCTGAGCAACTCCAACTCTGTCTTTCTTCATAGGTGCAGTGTTCTATCCTCTGATCATTTTTGTGGCTGTCCTCTGGACCCACTCTAACAGGTTCATGTCTTCCTTGTGCTGGGCACCTCAGATTTTGATACAGTATACCAGATGTGGTCTCATAAGGGTGGAGTAGATGAGGATGATCAAGTCTTGTGACCTGCTGGTCATTCTTCTTTTTAACCTGCTGGTCATTCTTCTTTTTATGGACCCCACAATACAGGTGGCTCTCTGAACTTCAAATGCACATTGCCAGTTGATGTATAATTTTTCATTGACCAAAATCTTCAAGTCCTTCTAGTCCTTGATCACTTGAGAAAAGGTGAAAAAACAGAAACAATAAAAGCCTAAATTAAATGGATAGGCTGAATGACAAGAAAACACCATCATCTGGTTTAGAAACAAACAAAGCATTCTTTTATTATTTGCAAGCCAATTTCCCAAATTTTTCTGCCTGGCTAATAGTAAAGTAGTTTCTGTAAGAAACTGTCAGTTTAGTACTTTGTTACTTCTTGTACCAAGAAGTTAGCCATTATTTCAAACCTTGCTGGAATAGTTCATATTACACACAAGAAGACATCAGAAGGTAGCCACTTCAGACTATTTTTTTGAAAGAAGGATTTTGGTGGAGTAAAGGAGAGTGAAGTAAAGGGAACACAGAGAAGAGATTCCCTGAATACTAACAAATACTAAACAGATGCAGCTTCAGCTTTCTTGATCAGGAATCCCCAGGCTTATTACTGTATAAACCTCTGTACTCAGAAATTTTTTTCTCTTCATGGTGATGCTTATACTGCGTATCCCGGCTTTCTGATGGTTTTTAGCATTTCTAACGTTAGCTTTTAGATTTTAAGATAAATTTAACTAGTATCTCTTTTACCTAATAACAGCTTAGTATTTTCCATTAGAGAAATCAATGCCTTTGTGTCAACTCAACGTAAACTTCCAGATTATGGAATGAAGTACGCATGAAAAATCCACTTGTTTTGCTCTGCACTTGCCAGGGAAAGGGTCACGCAAGCAGCTGGAAGGTTATAATGCAATAAGCCATCAAAACTTTTACATATTAAAACCCACAAACTACCGCAGATAGGCCTTTTATTTCTGCTGATACTTGCTGGGACAGAAATATATCTAGTTCACCTTCTTCCTTATAATCTAGAAATACATGCTTGGAAATATTTCCTGTCTTTAACAAGGTACTAATATATCTCCATGTCCAAGATCTGCTGAATAATAGCTGTTAGAAATTCTAACTTAAGGCATGAAAACAAACAAGCTCTAAGTATTCACTTTGAGACAATTAGATGGGCTTTGCCATAGCATTCTGTGCGCTTGCTGAAGCAGGCTGGCAGCGGAGGTTCCAGAGAATCAAGCCATTTCTACTTGGGGGCTCTGAAGAATTTTGCAATGAAGGAAAATACTGGCTATATTTTAAAGATCATAAATGCCCCTCAGATATTCTGTACCTTTGCAGATAAGAGCCTTCCCTCTCCATCTGCCACTTCATCTACTCAGTATCCACTAGTTAATGTGCATGATATAATCCTAACTTGTTTCCCACAGCAGCAGTGAATCTTGTTTTCTTAGTCAAGGCAGTTTGTGGGATATCTCCAAGACATGGCTAGGAAGAATAGGAATTCATGTTACATCCCATGGCTAGGCTGACCTGAGGCGAGAAATCTTTTGTACACAATTCTTTATTACACGAAATCAGCTTCTGAAATCAGCTTTGGCAAAAAGTGACATTGAGATTCTATGTTAAACAGTTTGAGATCACAACTTATCTCTTTCTCCTTATGTCTGTTTCATTCTATGATTATCTCACTGAAAAGGTTTGGATTTAATCATGGCATAATAAAATGGAGCATAGAGAGATTTATTTCTGCTATTATCACCATATTATTACTTGGACCACTAGAGAACAGCAATGTGCTTACTTAACAAAGCAGACATTTGGTGAGAGAGAAGGGAACAAGTTATGTATGGGCAGACTGATATTAAAAGAGAAAGTTTAATGCAAGAACACTCCTAATGCATTTCCTAATCCTTTTTCCTAATTAAAAGAGGAAAGTAAAAAAAAAAAAAAAAAAAAAAGAAAATCAAGCAAGTTCACATGAACATCTCTTTGATAACCAAATAGGATAGAAAGAGTATACAGTGAGTGAGGGAGAGTGAGGGACATGAGGGAAGAGCAAAAGAACAGAGCATGGCTTGATAAACATGCTGCTGCCTGGTACCTGGCTGGAGTGGATCCCTTGTTTGCCATCTTGAGTCTTACTGTCAATTTATGTTTGAGTTTACACATCAATCTAATAATTTTAAAGATATATGATTTTGATATTCTTCCCTAATCTGACTGTTGTTGAGACTATATAAAGTAGATTGCAGTGAATCCACATCTGAAACTGGTCTAGCAGCCAGACTCCAAAAGAAAGTTGCTTAATTCATTAGAAAATTGCTTTCTTGAAAGAAGAATGACAACACACAGAAGGTGCTGGAAGGCACTGCAAGTACAAGGCACAAGAGTACCTGGGAGAAGATTATGATGTCCTTCATGGAGAGTGAGGAAGCCTAATCCAATACACACAGAGAAACATCACAGACAAGTATGGCAGAAGAAACAGATGAGTGCTGTGATGGTCAGCTAAGCTTTAATGTGTCAAATGTCAGCAGAGGGAAGAGCTTGAATGGCAGTGAATTAAGAATGAGATGGGTAAGAGAGGTGGAGTGTGATAAGGTCAAAGATTTAAAGTGCTTCACATTGCAAGGAGTTTAGAGTGGTGGGCTTACGGGCACACATTTTGTGATAAATTGTAAGAGGACACAGGATGTGAACTGGAAAGAATTACAACTGGATTGAGTTGCAGGAGGACTTACAAATATGTGCATCTTTACTTTCTATCAAATGCTCTTGAAGATAGAGTTCAGAATGTTTTCACACTATTTGATTAAAATCTGACAAAATCTTTAAACATTATTTCATATGACAATGCAGAATTTGAGGAAATCAGGTCAAAGTCCTGTGTTTGTCCTTGAGTTATCTGCACTAGTTGCCCCCATCCTGTTACAGTTTCTCAGTCTGCCCAATACTCTTTCCAATTGCAGATGACGGATTAACATGAAGATAAAGTTAACACACTGTCTTTCTAAGACAATTTTCCATTTCTCAGCTGGAAAACAGTATTGGAAATAGTTAAAGGTGATACTGTTGAAAGCAGGCATGTTACAAATCAAGTTGTGCTTTGCTCCTCAGATTTGTGCTCCAGAATGGGTAAATACAGTTGTATTCGGTGCTGCAGCTGCCAAGAGTGTGGCTAAGCTTAGATGGGGCTGTTTGCAAAACTAGTACTATAATAAGAGATTCAGCTGTACTTGAACAAGATATGCTTCATTCCAAAATTCAGTAGTGTAAGAAAGTTCACTTTATACATGTTGTGTGTGTGCTAGAGGGACTGCCACCAGCCTAATATTTAACATGACAGTAATATTACAGGGAAAGACAAAGACTGTACTTCACAAAAATTTCTCCATTCAAGTATAAAGCAAAACCAGTTTTGCAAGTATGTGGTGAGAAATGAGAGCACAATTGTAGTGCAGGACGGATAGAGTTGGACATATTACTGCAGTACTTAATTGTCTAAACAGCTTCTGAAATGAGCACGTGAGGTGGATGGTGAAGATATTCACTGCTGAGCTTTTGTAGTAGCAAGAAATATCCAAATGCCTGCTACCAGACAAAACAATATAGTGTGGTACACTTAAGTGTGTGAGAAAGAAGCAAACATTTGCTGCAGTCTAAATCTATTCTGAAAAGAAGTTTGGAATTCAGTTTTCCATTTTCTTGATGTGAAGGTGATGAAAAATGTAACTATGTACTGCTGCACATGTTTCTTCATCAATCAATCACAACCTCAAGTCCATTTCAAAAAATTAAGAGAAATTCCCAGAGTTTATAGGCAGCTTCCTCTGCCAGTGAAAGGCACTAACTCTGCAAGTGGAGGTTTAAGTAATTTTCTCAGGAAGCATACTGTGTTTAATGCTGTTATTTTGCTATAGCTTTTTCTGAACAGTTAATAAAAGAGATTAATTGTGTATGATTTTAAGTACTCTGCCTGAAGAGTAATTGGCTTTTTCACACAGTATGAAGCATAGAGGCTGTATTTATAGTCTTAAATACATATAGGGCTCTATTATAACAATAGTTCAAAAACACGTGAGCAGACAGCAAGCACACATAAATGTGTTTAGAGTCCTCCCACACACACTTTTTATTTTTACACAGATAAAAAATAGGCACAGAGGCATGCATTACATCAATAAAATGCTTTTCAAATCGCTGCACTAATTCCCATTTTGTATATCTGGCATAAGCATTGTCCTTAATGAATAAATATGCTATTATCAAAAAATGGAAGTGTCACAACATATGCTATGTATGTTTTTTTATTTTTATGAAATAAAAAGAATAGTTACATTTTAAAAAGGATTTATAATTGAAATACTGGATATGCTTGGTTAGATAAAAGTAAATATGACAATGCAAACATATTTTTGTTATTTACTTGTTTTAAAAACAAGAATTATACAATCCTTTCCACCAGATTTTCAGATTTGACAGCTATATGAAGGGAGAACTTCAGATATTTTGTCCTCTTTTCTTATGAAATGTAATTTTCAATGCAACTGCTTGGTGTTCTAACAATGAAGAACATTAATTCTGTGAAAAACAAAGAAATAAAAATAGGAAGAAATTAATTATGGACATTGAAAATTATTTGCATTGTTCCTCCTAAAACAATTTTTGGAAATTTTTAAGTCACTGAGTTGACCACTGTGAGAACTGCGTAATGTGGAGAGTTCACTTTGTACATATTAATTTCCTCACATCGAGTTAATGACAGCTAATTGAAAAAAAATCAGTGCATTGCTCTTAAAACAAAACCAAAAGAAAACAAAAGAAAACAAGGCCAAAAGCAACCCCAAAAAACTCACAATGGTAACTTTAAAAATGTAACAAGGAGTTTCAAAATTTTGTTACATAATGGTGCATCACTGCTGTGCTTTGTAGAGATTTTAATTCCTTTCTGCCAACTTTATACTGGCTCTCATTGAAAATAACAGCTGCCACATTTTATTTAACCCTAATGCATGGTGTCAATTTTCTGAAAATGCTGTGCAGAAAATCAAGTTCAGTGGACAAGACATGCACAGTCCCACTAGTCATACCCTCTGCTCCTCACTCCTAATAAAGCATAAGCCTTAACCTTCTCCTTGACGAATTTTAAATTTAAAACCTCTAACTTCATGTCAAGACTGTCAGTCAACCTTAAAATTCTACTGTACATCATAAACCCTATGAATGACTATCGTCTCATTTCTTATGTCAACAGAAATCTTCCCTTGAATCTCAAGCCTTGAATCAAATCTGAGTTCAATGTTTATTGTGCCACTCTTCCACAATAATTTCTCTAGTTGATAGGCTTCTGACATGAATTTAATGGTAATATCTGTAATAGCACAGCCAAAAACACTGCTTCTAAAAATGTCTCCTGTTTGATCATCAACATTAATCAAGATTCACCCCAAGCAATCTCTGCTATCCACGTTAAAAACGTGACTTGTGTAGTCTTACATTGCTAAGAAAATATGATACTACCATTTAAGATGTCCAAGTTCAAATGCACATTTGACACACGATACTCATTTCAGCTTCACCTGAAATGTGATCCTGATTTTATTTTGTACTTAAGTCTGTTACCAGGAAGTTCAGTATGCTCTTAAAAAGTTTTCTTTTTTTGACTGGATTTCATGATCAGTGAAATCTTATTACCAGTTTTCTAAGGCACTAATGAAACTTCTGTCAGTACTTCACATATGTGAAATCTCATGGAGGTCGGTAGTAATTAGGGTAATTTGCCATGAATTCAAGAGGATTGGGTCTATCGTAAATAATAGAAAACTAACAGAAGTTTAATGAGGACAGATAGGAAGATGTCCTTTCTCACTATTTTAGCCATGCCAAAATCCAGGCTAAATACAGTAACCAAAAATTGGAAGAAAAGAAGGACAAAACGAGAAAAGACTACTCCTCAGACCAACTCTTGTAGTTAAATAGCTTGATTTAGCAACCTTGTTCAGCAGAAAGAGGTCGACAATTATTACTAGAGAGCAAAGTTGAGACAAGTAAATGAATGACTTCCTCTCTTTTGTCACCCACATTTGATGCTGCTTGCAGCATAGCAGATGGTACTGCCATTTATTCTCCATTTGCTGTCTGACAATTTTCACAGGGAATAATCCCTTTTAGAAATTTTCAATTTTATTAATCACAGTGGAAGCAGATCTTAAACTTCCTGTGATGTATGCATGCTGGCTCAAGAATTTCAAAACCAAAGAGGCTCAGCTTTTCAGCAGCAGGCCCAGAGAATGCACATGTTGCAAAAGATTCAACTATAGTCAGAAGAAGGGTAATGTATTACAAATGCAACATGAGTATCAACTAAAAAGAAAAAAAAAAAATCAAGACGACATGTATCCAATCTTTTATGTGTAACCAGTCTAGAGTATATTCAGACTATTGCCTCAGCTGTGCAAGGGACTTGAGATTTGAGCAGACTCAGAAAAAAGGGAAGAAAATAGCAAATCTTGACCTTAAAGATATCATTCAAGAAAGTCCTCCAGTTCTTACAACAAAAGTCACCACTGAAAATTAAGTCATTTTTCTCTTTCTCATCTGGAATTTAAAATTCCAAATTAAATGCATCTGCTTGCTGTTTTGTTAACGGATTCAAACTTGTTCTATGAGGATTTTTTGTTTCTCATTTCCTTCTACATAAAATGGCAAAAAAATAATGAAAGGGAAAGAAATATCACAGGAATAAAAAGACAATATGCTGCACAGAACAAACACATTATTATTCACTGTTATGTTCCAAAAGCAAGTTTTATTTCTGTTCTGTCTCCTTTCAGCTGTGTCCTAGAGTGTGACTTTTCTATTTTATGCCTCTGACTCTTTCCTGTAAAAAAAAAAGAGTTCTTGCAACAGTCAACCAAACTCCATGACAAGAAAAAAAACAAAATTCCAATGAACCAGTATGGAACTATAAACCACAAACTCAGTCAGACAAATTATATTTTCACATTACCATTCAGAGTCAAATGCAATAGCATGATGCTAGGAATATAATATTTAAAAATATATAACAAAAGCAAGAAAGAAGAACCTTTCATTATCATCATCTACCTGGCAGAACTATACCACATGCCAGGATCAGCAAGCAGAACTGTATGGATTAAAATAATATTATTACCAACTATTAAAAGAATTCAGTCAGTATGCATTCCTGCAATGTGAGGGAAGCAATTGTTTCTGTATGCAGTTTATTGGGGCTTTGGAGATATAAATCTCAATTATTTCTGCATGTAGTTTTATAGGGCATGAAAATTACTCACTTCAGTCTTTTGTGACATCTGATCAATTTTTTTTCCCTAGAACAAAAGTCACTGCTTTATAGATTTTATTATTCTATATATTTTAAAAGAAGTATTCAAGTTTAATCACCTTTGCGTTTTGTAAAGACAGCACATGATATAAAACTAGAGCTAGATTCATCTTTATCACTTCTCATAAGAAAGGCAGATTGTCATGTGATTTTGATGATGAATCCCCTACTTGATTAAAAACATGATATGGCAAAATTATAAAAAATAGATACTAAATATTCAAATTCCACATTATTAAAAAAACTCTATTTAAATACTTCTCTTAATATAGGAAAATACACTAGCCACAGACAAAAGGTCTTTTTTCCATTTCTCAGTTTAGTTTTTTAAAATTAAGAACACATTAAAATTAAGGGGAAAAAATGTCTCCACTTCTATTCCATTTGGGATTGAGTAATAATTTCTTACAGGTTTTTCTTATTCAGAACTAAAGTTTCTGATACTTATTTTGCAAGAATATTAGAACTTATCCTCAATAAACCCCATAAATTTAGAGATATAGGTATCCACTAGCTATGCCTATGGACATTAGCTACATTTAACCAACATTTGGCCAGAGACAACACTAATTTTTTAATTATAATTTACTTAGGCTTTTAAGATTTTACAGAGAAATCTCCAGACCATTGTTTCCAAAATCTTTTTTTTTTTTTTTTTTGAAGTTCTACTAGGATTGCTTCTGGGAATATAATAAATCCATTCACCTGGAGAAAAATTCGTCTTTCTTATATCTCCCTGTTCTATGTAAAGACCTCCCGAGAAGAAGAGTTTTCTGGATTATTCCAGTAGTCTTGCTTCATAATTTTCCCCATTTGAAGGTCAACCTAGAGAGAGATCATCAGTCACGGTTGTTTTCTCCTTTAATAACATATACCATCGTATATGCTGGAAATTTTATTGTCAAGCCTGCAACATGTGGTAAACTATCACAGTTTTCTAATTCCATTCAAAAATTCCAATTTTAATTTGCTGCATCCACAGCAAAAATGGAAAAAGAATTCTTCTTTGAGAATAAACCCCCGAAAGTTATTGGCTGGTGGCAAAGGTGAATGAAATCCTGAGATTATACGATCATTTAAACTGCCTATTCCCTTCTCCCAAGTCTTGATATGGAAGGGAATTGGAGGGTGTGCTGAAAAACTCTAGATGCTTGTATTTGTTAAAAGTTTAACAAATCAATATGGACTTCTTTTTAAGTTGGTTGACATTACCATACGTGAGAAGAGACTCAGAGCATGTGTCAATCAACTAATGGTAGGAGAAGTTCCTCAAGTTACTGCGGGATTTGCTGTTTATTACATTTGGAAGAATAGTAAAATTCAGCATAAAGTACAACTTTTGTTTTGAAATTTTGTCACAGTCTTATTCAAGAAAATTTCTCAAACACTTGATGGTATCTAAAATGAGTGACATAATATAATTAATCTCTGCACATTCATATGCATGCATGATATGAAGGTTAATTATTACACAAGTGACTTTGAAAATCCAGATCGAAGTGAAAAGTCCTTTAAAGTACTTAAGAAAAAAGTAAAGCTTACTACAGTCAGAATAGAAAATAAATGTATTTGGAACATGACAAAAAAGGTGTTCATTCAGTGTTAAGAAAAATTCTACAAATAGTTTACGTGAAACTTGTATTGATGACACTCAGGTTTTGAGGAGATAAAACATAAATGATATGACTTTATGTCACCTCAGGAGATGAGTACAAAATAAATAGTGAAAATATACCACGAGGAGTTGACTCTGAAACTATACATAATGAACATATCCAGATCATATTAGTTAGTGAAAAAAAAGGTGTTCTGGGTTCAGCAGTAGCAGGCATTTTTCTCCATAGTAGCTTGTGCAGCGCTATGTTTTTGGCTTTCAGCTTTGGAACAGCGCTGATAACACCAATGTTTTAGTTACTGCTTAGTACATTTTGGTCTGGCCAAGGACTTTCTGAGCCTCCTGCTCTGCCAGGGAGGAGGGGAAGCCAGGAGGAAACAGAGATAGGACACCTGACCCAAACTGACCAAAGAGGTATTACATACCGCAGCATGCCCAAGATGTAAAAAACTAAGGGCAGAGACCCAGAAGAGGGGGAGCTCTGCTAGGTTGGGCTGGGTATGGGTGTTGAGCTGTTGTATTGTCTTCTTGTCATTTCTCTTCTCATTATTATTATTGGTGGTAGCAGCAGTGGTTTTTGTTATACCTTAGTTACTGGACTGTTCTTATCTCTATCTGTGGGAGTTACATTCCTTCGATTCTCCTCCCCATCCCTCCGGGAGCGGGGGGAAGAAAGAGAAGGCGGGGATGAGTGAGGAAACTGCGTGAGTTACAGCTTAAACCATGACAAAAAAAGAAATAAAATTACTGCTACTGAAACACTGAAACATTAATCTTAATCATGTTCTTCTCTCCTCTGATGTTTACGAAGTCCTAGTGACAAATACATTAATTTTATTGGATGAAGGAGAGTGGGAGGATCAGACTTCTGCTTGTCTTTTCAGCTCAGTATTTTCTTTTTTTCATGACAAAAGGCACTGCACAGGGATGATGTGTCGTATCCCAGTAGATAGGAATTGATATGAGATTCTTTCTGACTTGAGACTGGAGGATCAGCACCGTACAAGTTGTGTCCCTGACAACCAGAGGGCTTGAGAACAATCAACAGCTGCTCGCTGAGAGTCAGGGGGCTACTACACCAGAAATTATTTAGAGCCAGAGCCAAATCCAAGAGCTTTTTGCCTCCCAGTATTATTTCTAAATTTTCTCTAATATATTTGCAAAACATGGCTATTTTAAATTCAATTGTACTGTCTATTCATCATTCAGTTACATGCTATGTGTCTGTCTCCACTGGACCACTGGACCCCCTCAACACTCCCCCAAAAAAAGGCTTTTTTTCCAAATTTTCTTCTGATTGGAGTACCTGGTATTTTGGTGAGTCACCTCACAACTCAAATGAAAGTTTTATGTCATAGAGAATCTGCATAAATCTCCTCTTACAGGGGCTACAACTTCACGGTAAATGGACAAACTGATCTTCAAACCAATATGTTATAAAATGAGAGAAATCTTAAATGATGATTTGGCATGTACTGTTGTTGAACCCGTCAGGGCAGATTGGGAGGAAGAAGGCACAAGTATGGAATCGTGTACATTTCCACATGAACTCTGTGTACATTACAGTTATAGAGGCCAGGAAAAGAGATGGATTTGTATTTAAAAGGTTTAGTTACAGTTACAGTTCTATAATATTTAAAGATATTTCTAATTCAGTGCTTAACCACAAGAAGCAGAAGAGTAAGGCTAGATTTGTTTTTGCTGTTTCTATGAGGAAACATAGAAGATAATTTAGCATGAACATGGCATAAAAACGAAGCATGTTAGCATTCTGGTAGCATTCTCAATCACTGTTACATCTACAAAATTTTTGATAATTTCCTTAATGTGATAAAAATGATGTCATAATGGGAAGCAGCCAATCTGAAACAATCCATTTTTGATAGGTTAGATTAAGTTCTCATTTACACATGGCATCCCTAGGACTTTCATTTTTTGAATTTACTTTTAAAGAAGCTTTTTCCATTAAAAAAAAAAAAAAGTTCTTCATGCTTTTCAACTTTCATTTGTCCTTTCTTATTGCAGCTGTTTTGTTCCACTATATGATGCTATCTATTGTAACAAAACCTGCCTTTTGGAGATCTTTACAAAAGTCAATGATACAACACATCCTATTGTCAATAATAAATAAGAGAAAACCTACACTTTGCTGCCAGAAGTACTGGTTTTATAATCTCACAACTGAATGCTGTTTGACCAAGAGAAAAATGCAACCTGTGACACATCACATACAAGCTTATCAGCTACAGAAATGCTGGATCAGGTTCACTGAAGCTAATAGCTGTGACCACAAGCTGTGCGATTTTGGTCCTTGCATGAGTTCAGAAGTGGCAAAGCTAGATTTACTGCTCCAATCTATCAGATAGAATGAGACTTATTTTCTTGAAGATTATTTGTGCTCTCTGCAATATGAAGTTTTGATTATACGAAAATCAGCTATGGGAAATGTGAGAAGCTCATTCATGCTTATTCTGGAAAACATGCTTATATGTACAGAGATTAGCTTAACAATGAGGCAGTTTGTTGGCTTAATGTATATACATGGGAAAACTAGTATTAACCACGTTAGCAGAACAATATATATTAGTATATGCCGCATCTTTCTTATGACATTTACTAACATGGTGAAGATAGCAGAGCCATGACAGAGGCATACATGGACCTCAGAGCAGGAGTAAAACATGACCAGTTTCAGAATGTCCTCTCCTGTGGCAAATTATATATAATTTGCAAATCTACTTTCTGAAAATAATGCCTTATTGCCACTTTTTACAACTGGGGAGTAAACTTATGAAGCCTCAGGGAGAAATGTTGCTACCATTAAAAAAAAAAGATGTGATGTAGCTCTATTTTCTCACACATACATACACTGAAGAAGGAAATCAATAAGCATCTGAAAAGAAACACTTGATCTACAGCAACAAAGAGGAATACTCCTTACATTACAATATATATCTACATATAGCCAATATAAATCAGGCTTTTTATAGTAGACACCCTGAACATTCTCTATAGTTTGATTAAAAAAAATAACAAAGCATTGAAACACCATTGAATGAATAATTGACTTTTCCACAGTACTTGGACTCTGTTTAGTGCCTTCTCAGAAGCAAAGCACCACCAGCTCCATGAGATTTCGCTGAGTGATCAACAAATCTTCTCTTCTTTTCATATGCTATGAACTCCTTTTGGCTGTAATGCACTTATTCATATCACATGATTTGCCCTATTTGACACACCAAGTGTTAGCACTGCTAAAGTGTAGCTTGTCTTTCAGACTCCCTCTGATTTAATATCACCCTTCTGATGGAGAGAGAACAACAATGACATTGAGAGATAGTTTATCATGTCTCAGATCATGCACAAAATTATTGTGGAGGTTATCTAACAGTCAGTGAGATGTGTTGTCAGGGAGAAAGACTAATAAAAGCTCTGACAACCCAGTTTGTTCTTAACAACTTGGAATGTGCAGAGAGTGTTTCTTAACTTCAAAGCAACTATTACAAACTTATAAAATTGTTAAGTCAATTTTTTTACAAAAATATCCAAGAACAGATTCCAGAAACCCATCAGCTCACTTGAGAATTTAGGGGCTTTCAGTACATTTCAATTCTTGGGTATTGCAGCATTAATACAAGCTTCTGTGTTAGAGGTGCCAAAAGATTGTTCTTGGGTTTAAGAGAATGTTGTATTTTTATGAGGCACCATTTTTGAGAAGAGATGTAAAGGCATTTAATCATCACAAGGGTCAGCATAACATTTCATTTTGGAACAGTAGTAGAGAAGCTACAATTTTGACCAAATTGCTCTTCTCTTACCTGCCTTTTACCTAACAAATTCTTACTGCACTTTTAGTAGAGGCTTTTGCTTATCCTTTGGTTGTACAGCTTCATACAGCAAATACATGCAAATACCCTAGATTTGGACATTCCCCAGTGAAATACAATGCAGAAAGCTAGTTTTTAGCTGTAGAGAACTGATAATTTCATTTTCTCTTCCTCCAATACTTAAATTTCTGTCAATACAAGCCCAATGCAGGAAAAGTAGTGACATACATACTCCTTATCCATATGCTCTTATGCAGGAGAGCTGTCATCCTACCTCAAAGCAGATCAGATCATCTTCCAGTACAAAAAAAATAGTCGATGCACAATCTCAGGCTAACCAGTTCCCATTGCCTATTTCTCAGAACTGATATTGCCTTGGTAGGCAAAGAAGAGAGAAAAAGAATGATGGGTGGGTTGAGGACTGCTGCATCCCTGACTGATATTCCCTTTCCGAGAAGCATGTTAACCAAGGGCACGCACATGTCAGAGTATACATTGGGAGCTTAGATTCCATGCATCCAGCCTGGGGTCCTGTTCAGAATATGTATAGCTCTCTTACAACCTCTGAAACTCTGGTGCACACACTATGTACGTGCAGATACGTATGTAAAGAGGAGGACAGACTGGTGAAAACTTCAATTTTGCTTCAGTAAAGGTTTACGGTACATTTCATACCTGGAACAAGCATCAATGAAAACCTGCAAAAACTTTTTCCTGCTGAAAGAAGACTGGACCAGATGACCTTCCAAAGTTGCATTTGGTTCTTTTCACTAGGGCTCTACAACTGTTCATTTTTGCTTCACTCACAATTTCAGTAAAAAGAATTTATTTAGCTATTTAGAAATGACAACTAAGTAGCTCTACCAGTTAAGGAAGGGTCTACAATGACAAAGCATAGGAAAAGCACCCTGGTTTTAAGAAATTTAGTAAATTAAAATGCAGGATAAATTATGGAGAAGCATGAAATTCAGAAAGCAGATATACCTAAAAATTTTTAAATGTAACATTGTTACTTTGGTATAATAACAAATATGGCTGATGTTCTACTTATTTATTGATGCAGCCCATTCCAATGTGTTTCAAAATAACTTCTGTTAGATAAAATTTCAAAGGAGTGAATTATTTAATATTCTTAAATGGCATATTTGACTGCCTGCCACATTTTTTCAGTAAAACATCCAAAGGCAAATATATTACTCTACTGCACCAAGCAGATAAGAAAGTAGCCTATATTTGATTAAAAAACATTAAATCCATGATGACAAACTGAATATCAAATTTCAATGTAATGAAAACCAATCATTACATGAACATTAAAATAATGAAGTTTTAATATTGATAATGAAAGCAGTATGAATTATGGGAAGACTTCTCTTGTGGCTCTGATGTTGAGCACAAACACAGCAGGAGCTGAATGTTTTTTAGACACATGAAGCTCAACTACAAGATACACCAGGACTGAGATTAATGGCTATACAGTTACGATCTGATCCTATAACCCTCACTATTTTGAGGGGACCTGAATGATATTGCACAGGGCGATTTAAGTACCAAAGATGTCTAACAGTTCTGATTCATTTTTAAAACACAAATACATAAACAGCATAGCTGCTACAGCCACTTTTTAGCAACAGAAATCAAAGATAAATGTGGCCTAAAAAGACAGAGTAGTATGCTCACCAGCAAAAGCTACAGCATGAAAAGCTTGTCAGCAGGACAGATGACATTTTTAATATGTGAGCATCTCCTGTCACATATGGTGAGATGTCTCCTAAACATGCAGGGAGAATGTCATACATTATGCACAAAAATGACTCAGTATTGGCTCAAAAGAAGAAAACTTAATTTGTTCTGTGTCAACACATATGGGTGGGTGTCAGAAGAGTCAGGAAACATTGAAAAACATGGAGATATCTAAATGCCCTGTCAAGAAATGAGGAAAACAAAGGGGAAAGGAGGGAAGGAAGGGGGAGAGAGATGGCCAGAGACTTCCTGAGGCAATCTGGCTTGCAAGCTATTTACTCCATTCTATCCTATGCTGAAGCTCAAATGCAGTGAGTAGCACCATACTTCTTAGCAGATGTGATTTGTATGAATGATATTGTTTATGCATTAACATACTCTTGCATATGTATAAGTATGGTATATACTAATGCTGAATGATCTTATCTACTGTCACTGGACTCCTATGCATAGTGCAGCTTCGTCAGAAAGTAAAATATACCTTAAGATGCTACACAGAATCGTTAATAGCAGACAAGTTGAATCTGAGTCCTTTCTAATACACTTGTACTGCTTCTTTGTGATGGAAAGAGAAAGGATTTATCAGGAGAAAGGATTTATCAGCAGGAGGCAGAAAAGCAGAAGTCAGATACCAAATACTTCAGATTTAGCCAGACACCTGCTCAGATCAGGAAGGACATTTTCCCCTGTAATTCAGACTGGTTACTTAAGTTATATGGTTCATTCCTCCCATCTTGTTTTCAACCATTAGATTCTGGTCACAGCTACAGCGTACTAGAATGTCACAAAGCAAGTAAGCTGACACCAGATACCTGTGATATTAGGTGGTTACGTTGAGGATACTTGCTCTGAGTCCCAGTGGCAAATTAACAGTCAGGTCACACCAGGTCTTTTCACTGAAGTGATTTGTCTCCCCCAGTGTTTTGAGCACGCTGAGTAGTTAGTAGTTATCCTTTAGATAGGATTTTTTTAGGCCAACCTCGGTAGATTCACTTCATACCGTTGCAGAAATCTCAGAGATCAGTGAATTATTTTTTCTCCTACTTTTCTAATTGTAGCTACCAGTGCTAAGGACTCCTAGTTTTTTTTAGGCTTTTAAGGATGTGGATCATCACCACTTCTTAAGCAGCTCTAGGTCAATACAATTATGGAGAGGTTATGACATGAGATTTAATTAAAGATCTAGAAATTGCATTAAAAATTGTTCCAAAGCTGCATAGAAAAGTTAAACTGTGAAGTCCTTCCAGTGACTTTCAGTCTTGAGTGCCAAAATTTTCACCTGTGCTAATAAATAAAATCATGGGACTCATATATTCATATACCTTTCAGAAGTGTAAAAAGGTCATTTGAAAAACAAGCAGGAAAAAAGAAATTTGAAATGCAGAACTTTTGAAAGAACATCCTTGTCCTTAGTATTTACCTAGCTTTGTCTTAAATTACCAAGAGGGTAAATGAAAATAAAGGTATTATTTCTTTCCTGTACAGACTAGAAAATCTTTGGTATTAATGAGACTTGTCAGATTGACAGCCTGGGAGAATAATTTCTGTACTAACAAATCCAGAGAATGAATATTATATTAGGAGTGACAATGCAAGCTCCCTTAGACTAGCTCATCAGTGTGTCTTAGTCCTGACCTGAAGTGAACTACCTTCAGAGATGGAAAAAGTTCAGGCTCATTAAGCATGCACGTCCCAGCCTTTTTGTTAGAACTGCCATCCATGGCTATCAAAGTAATATTGATACCACTCAGGGGTCATCGAGAACAACATTATTATCAGAATTTAGATAAAGCAAGCTGCAAAACTGAAATTACAAAATATCTTTGTTGCTTGGTCTCATTTTCTGTCTCCCAGAAATTTAAACTGTATTTACCTCTCTGTGGGGTTGTTTGCTCCCAGTATTACTACAGTGCAATAAAAAAAAAAACCAAACCAAAACAAAACAAACAAACAAAAAAAAATAAAACAAACCAAAACAAACTCCAATAAAAAGAGAGTAATTAGTTAGATAGTTGCCCAAATTCTAAAGTGGTCTGTGCTTCCCAGTACTATATTTCCTATTGTAAAGTTGTTCCACACTGTCACTGCTCTTATAGGAAGGAAATGCCAAACATGTGGGCAAAGCCACTGCAGGTTTGTTCCTGTATTATTCTTTTACCATCAGCATCCTTCAGGTTCACAGACACTAGCCCTCATTTGCTTGATGTATTTCTATTTAGGTCTGTATGGCAATATAGGTAAGTCCTGTTACCACAGACTTTGTCATAAGAAATTATTCTAGTCAGGAATTACACAGAAAGAACTAAAATTTAGTTTTCTAGAATCTAAAGATCTATTCTGAAGAAAGCAAAAAAGAACATCTTATATTCTAAGCCATAGACAAGGTACAGTAATGCCTTTGTGAATAGAGAAGCCACTAAGTTATAAAATGTGATATGTAGGACCGTTAGAGTAATAGCATAATAAAAAAAAGTTGCTTTGTCTCAAAAACTATAGCAAAGAAAAAAATATTCTGTGCTGTGATAATATGATTGTATTATCTCAGAAGAATTTAATGAATGAAAGTACTCCTCTGTTGTGGTTCAAGCCTAGCCAGGAACTCAGGACCATGCAGCCGCTTGCTCACTCCTTCCTCTTTCTTCCTCCCCCCAATTCCAGAAGGGATGGGGAGGAGAATCTAAACAATATAACTCCCAAATTTTGAGATAAGAACAGTCCAGTAACTAAGGTATAACAAGAAACCACTGCTGCTACCACCGATAATAATAATGATAAGGGAAATAACAAGGGGAGAGAATAAAATTGCCCACTACCTGATGACCAATACCCAGCCTGACCCAAGCAATGATCTGGGCCCCCGGGGTAACTCCTCTCAGTTTACATACTGGGCATGACATGCTGTGGAATGGAATACCCCTTTGGCTAATTTGGGTTGATGAAAAGCACAGCACTGCACCAGCTACTAAGAAGGAGAAAAATGACTGCTACTGCTGAACCCAGGACACACTTTCTCTGATGCTAGTCTCTAGCAATCACTACAGTGTTATGGCTGAGCCCAAGCTGACTTACAATACAGAGAGTTTGACATATCTTTCGAAAAAAAAGTTTTGTGGTGGTTTTTTGCTCATAGTCGCTACAATCTTATAAAATCACTCCCGAAGACCATGTTTAACTTGCTCCCAAGTTAATGAGTTCAAGTAAAAAGGCCCTGAATCAGAAATTGATTCTTACAAAGAATCTAAAATAATTTTTGAAATCTCAGGATTATTTTCACTGCTCTTTTTTGTCATTATTTCTACATGAAGTCCTTTTTTTTGTTGCACTGATTCATTGGTCCCCTGCACATCAACATTTAAGACAAGCTTTTTCTTAAAGGCTTGAGAATTGATCTGAAAAGAGCACTAGAGGAAGTCAAAGTCTTATAGGAGTGATTCATGCCTGTTATCCGTGTGTCTCTAAGTGAGTTGAGAGAAACTTCCAATTTTGCACATGTGGAGCAAATTCAAGATTAATCTTCAGTTTTAATCTGTCTCTCAAAAGTAAATTACAACGTGTCTGCACCACACTCCCTAGCTTTTTGCAGTATGAATTATTAATATAGTAGGTAACTTTATGTCATGGGTTCAGCCGTAGCAGTCATTTTTCTCCTTCTTAGTAGTTGGTGCAGCACTGTGTTCTTGACTTGTGGCCTGAGAACAGCACTGATAACACCAATGTTTTAGTTACTGCTTAGTACATTTTGGTCTGGCCAAGG
>JAOEHY010019278.1:34198-44330 GCA_025447955.1 Psilopsiagon aurifrons | reverse complement strand
ACTCTGTATATCATTTTAAATAGTCACAAAATTCACTTACCTTGTTTTTCTCAACAGAGCTCTTAAAGAATATCATTGTGAAACCACTGTTTTGTTTATTTAATTATTGATGCTCGAGCTATCACGAATGGTTGTTGAGACAAAGAATTTTCTATTAAAATGTGAAATCAAAGAGTTATATTTTCTGAAATTGTGAATCTTAAAACCTCTCTTAATCAAATTAAGGTGCTGTAGTGGTATACTATGTCTTTTGGTTTTGTTGGTGATTTGTGTTTATTTATTACAATAGAAATCAAACTCTTGAGGATTATATTAATGTAATTTCTCTTTTATTTTAATGATGTTAAAATCTGGATTTTTAATAGTTCATCTGTTCAGTGTTTCTTCTGATCCAGTATGTTAGTGTATGGAAAAGCATACAAATGCACACACTTATATGTAGGTGCAGGCAAAAGCCTGTACTCTATCATTCAAGAGTATAACCAGTTAAGTAAAAAATGAGTCTTTTCTGGTGTGTCAGTAATTTTAACTGACCTTGCATTCAGTGACTAAGGTTGAGGTTATAATGGCATGGAGGAACATACCTCTTGTCAAATAATAGCTGGATGCAGAATTGAAAATTAGGCATCATCCTCCATAAGATATTGGAGGTGTAGCTGGAGGTCCTTCAAACAGGAAAAGTGGTATTTGTGCAATGAGAGGGACTTCTGATATATTTTGTGGATTCATATAGGAATGATCTCTTAAATGAGTAGGCTAGCATGAAGAAAATAAAGATACAGATCTTCATATGCTTAGAAGTATATTCTCCCCCAGGATATATGCATGTTACTATTATTAATGTTAATGAAGATTATCCAAGTGTACAGGCTATACATTAGACTTGAAATATTTGATTCCATATCTAATATAGAATAAAACCGAACAGCCTATAAATATAAATATATTTGCAGAATTTGAGGGTTTTCTAATGAAGCTTTTAATTTGAATATTCCCATCTATTCCTCTACTTCAATCTGTAGAGCACTTTAATTAAAACAGCTTATTGGAAAACACGTACCATTTTAGTGGGAAAACCTGGGAACAAAAGGCACTGAAAATATCTGTGTTTGCTCATAAAATGACAATGTTTGTCCTCTTTTTGCATTCATGAGGGTCAGTCCAATTGCTAACATCTCAGTTAAAAAATGTAAGATGTAGGAGTGTAGAGTCAAAATGGTAAGTCAGACTTAAAGCATTAAAACAAATGTCAAAGATACTTGCATGTGAAACACTTTAACGTATATAAATAAACTTCATAAGTGCACATACAAAGGCAGTAAAAGTTCTGATGAAAAAATATGGTGAGTACCTCTGAAAAGTGTTAAAATAGAATGAAGAATTGAAAGCATAAAAGAAGCTGTAGTCTTACTGTCCCTTTCAAAAATTGATTCCAGGTTGGTTTGCAGCCTAACAAAAGAAATACAGTATTTTCAAAGCGTTTTCTAAAACTGTTTCTTGTGTCTGAAGGAAATTGAGTAATTAATTTCTTGATCAACAAGCTGATGATGTCCTCACAGCATACGTATTTAATAGCTTACCCATGTCTAAGTAATATGTCTATTGAAATTCTCTGATTGTGTATTTTTTCATGATAAATCTAAGATTGAAAAAAACATTATTATGTGGCATTATCTAATAAACTATATAATAAATTAACTGAGATTTAAAGGCATTTTTAAATCATTCACTTAAGTATTTAAATTATAGTTACAGGCTAGATGACTTTCTATGCATGTGAACTCTATTATTCTGTCAGACTGACCAGTGGTCTTGACTGTGCAAAGGTCAGTGGTCACAGTTGTCCTGAATTACCAGTCCTTTTTTCATGTGGACCCTCTGCTGCGTTGCATGCTGTAATCTTCTTAATGGCTTCATTCCAATATTCACACATAATATTTTAGATTTATTGACTGTTAGAAATACTACCATGCCAGTAGCAGTTCCGCTACTCCTAAGGTATTTAAAATTGGAAAAATAAATCAGTGCAAGACTTTCAGGAATCCTTTGTTTTCTTAGAGGGGGCAAAATCCCTCTTTTTCGTCTCTTCTGACATGAACACTTGTTTTTATATTTCATCATTTCACTGTGAATTTGTCTATTATTTTATAATTAAAAAAAAAAAAAAGCGAAGCAAATAAGAAGCTGCTTCGTGGGAGTAAATTTCCTAGTGCAATAATACATAGATCACCACTTTAATTATGTAAGACATTAAAGAAGGACATTTGTGGTGTATATGAATTAGTGTAGACCATAGACAAAAACTTATAAACTTTGTGCCTGATCCTGCAATACCTGCTTGCAGTTAAATGACAAAAAGATTACACCTTTGCTCAAATTTGAACACTTTCAAAAGAAGCTTAGAGAATGGAGGGCACTGCTTTTGGCAACCAAGTCTTATTGATTTCTCCATAGACAACGCAGAAATTTATGTATATGGTCTTCAGGCTTTAGAGGTTTTTAGCATCTTCTCTGGTCATTGAATATTGTTAACAGTAAAATCTACAGAGCTGTTGAAACGTGTAGCTTTTGCAGCATATGGTGCCTACACACTATGGTGCAATACGGAATCTAAACAGGGTTTTGGAGTTTTGGTTTTGAGATTCCTAAAGTCACAGGATTTTAACACTGTTCAATTGTGCATTTGAATGTTACTGTTCTAAAAGTAGCAATTGGGAAGTAGGCTGTAGTTGACATAGAAAACGGAAGTTGCTTTACTACAATTACTGGGAGTGCAAATTATTTCTGAAAATACAGTTAGTAGTATTATAAAGAAGTTATGGTCAACATGTAGCAGTGAAACTGAAGAGTTTGGGGGTTTTTTTTTGTGAAATTTTGCATTTTATATTTTACTGTGTTTTCCCAATCCAAAAATAGCTAAAATTATTACTTATATATCTTAGAAACTCAGAGCAGTTTACTGTGTTTGCATTGTTATGAGGCAACTGTTTATTTTGGATAAATTCTTGAAGTTGAGATCCTGTTGAGCTTTTATATAATTTTAAAAGGTAGAATATGAGATTAAAAAGTACAGTTAATTTTGAAAACATTTGTATTTAGTTGTTTTCATCTAAAGTATCTATGTTTAAATGCAGGAGGGCTTTTTGAGATGTCAAAATCCTGCGTTTGTAGATAATATCAAAGATGTAGAAGCCCTTTCATTAGCAGTATTGATTTTAAATCAGATCGGATTCTATTTTGTTCTAAGGCTTTTTTTCTCTTCTCTGCTATCTTCTCTCACTTTCTTGCTGTAGAGAGTGGGCTTAATTTTATAGTGACATGATCTGATGGGGGATGCGAAAAAAAAGTTTAAAGTGTAACAACTATCACTGATACCAGAGAAATACCTGGACGTCTTGTTTTCAGAGATCTGGTAGTCATTGGGAACCCCAGTGCAAGGTTCTGCATTTCTCAGGCAACAAATGTTTTGAAGACTTCTATATGAGCTTAAATTCGTATGTGTGCTTAAGATTTTGTGGGAGCAAAGGCTTTGAGTAATGGTTATATAATATTATTAATGTGTTGTTTATGCACAGTTCTGTTCTACTCAGATGGATACTGAGAGATTAGTCATACTTTTTTTCTGATCAGATACTTATATTTTAGGAATCTTAGAAGAGACATAGGATGATTATTCTAAAAACTGATGCTTTTTGTTTTGATGACCAGCACAATATATTTCTACAATTTAGGTCTACTTAATTCCTTATGAAACCTAAATCACATATCAATCTTGTGACTTAATAAATCTCTGAAAAACTATTCTATTGATTTAAACCTTCCTGAAGCTCAGATTGCACTTCATTGGTAGTGTTTAGCAATCCGCTGAAGTCACTTTTCTGTGAGAAGCCGTTGCTAGGAAAATGAAACTGTTTGCTTCTAGTGTAAGTTAATAATACCATTTCTAAAACGGATTCCTAGTGTCTTCCATAAATAAATTTTAACAGCATTCTAACCCCTGTGGCTTGTGTTTTGAGTTATTTTTCTTTTCTAACTTTGTGTGAGGCAATTTTTGCTTATGACATGCAAAGAATGGGAGAAAAGAAGCTTGGCATTTTAGTCATAGATAGGTAGATGGATTAAATACATGAGGAAAAGATTTTGATAAAGATGGTGCTTGGTATTATTTTTTTGCTTGATGTCAGAATTATGTCATTTCTTTGAAACCTTAAGAGCTATTAACGATGTCACCAAAGGGATGTCTTGTTTTTAGGTTCATGGATTTAAGCAATCACAATCCTGCTGTGCCCCAAGTCATCCTAAGTAGTTCATATCACTCAGTCTCTTACCTATACCTACTGTACTGAATGTAATAACAATCACTCTGTCTTTGATTAAACTGTGGAGCTGGGAGAACTTGCCAGAAGCATACCCAAAGGTTCAGCTGGGTTTGCCATCACTTGGTGTTGGGATAAGCCCTGAGTAAGCACTGTCCCTCTGCATGCATGTTTGCTTACCTCAGCAAGCAAGTCTAAGCAGGTCTCCAGGGTGCTTCAGACTCAAATTGTGACAATTGGGAAATCAGGGTTGTGGTTCACATTATCTCTGCAGGGTTTTTCTGAAGAGCACTGTGCTCCTAGTACTTCTGCAGAATAATCAAATAGAGCTCTTCCTGCCTTTTACCATTACCTCCTGAGAAAAGCAGAAGTTGGAGGAACTTTCTTTGAATTCCCGCATAGCATTTCTGAGGCTCAAGCTCCCTCCAGAATGGCAGCACAAAAGCGTGCATCTTATGTACGCAGTTTTGGGCTGAGAACCTGTCTCTAAATTGCCAGCCTATTGTGATGTTCTTAATATTGTTGAACTAATAACTTGTGAATGCTGCAGTGAAGCAGGAGATTTGTTGCTTTCTGTTGTTCTTTTTAACAGTTTTTTGCTTCAAGCATCCTGTTTATCGACTTATGTTAGGGTACATAGAGCCTGCCAGAATTCAGAAAATCAGAAAATACCATTTTCTTTCGCCTCTCCCACACTATCCAATAAATCCTCTGCTCTTACATCATCTTTACCCCCCTTCTTCTCTTACCTTGTCTTACCATCTGCCATAATTTCCCACAAACTCACAAGGTATAATTTCAAAGAATGCAGATTTAAAAGAATACAGAGAATTTTCTACGTTTTTCCTCTCTTACATTTAGAAAATTTAGGCTTTGTCTGTCATGCCAGAGACAACATTTTAAGATTGGCATTCTTTTTTTTTATCTCATGTTACTGCTCATGTTTTTGTGAAACTGAGCTGACATTGATGGGCAGGTTTCCCTTCTACAAAGGATATATACATTTATTCCCCTGGGATTAAATTGACCTCATTTTTAATAACTTTGAAATAATCGTACAATCCAGAGAAAAAAAAAGCCAAAACACCCAAAACAAAACAAAAAACCAAAACCAACAGCAACAATGAAAACCCCAAACCAAAACCATGCATTTATTTTTTCAACCTTGAACTGCTTAACGGATTTTTGTACTCAGACTTGTACTTTTTTTTTCTTTCGAGGTGTAAGGAAAAAGCATAAATGAGCATTGGTGTATGCTTTCCATGGGCTAAACGAATCAGGCTCCAAACTTTTATCTAGATCTATGGAACCTGGATATAAATTGAAAAGATCACAGCTGTGGGGAAAAGACCTATACTGTAAGGGCCTTTCTGCATAGATTATGAACATCATAACTCAATAATTTTTTTTTTCATAACTATAGTTATAATTGGACCCAATGGGGGTCTCTCTCTTTGATCAGATCACAGTAACTGTGACTTTACACTGGAAAATGTCACTACTATGAAGGTTTATCACCTGTAGAGCTGGTCTTTTCTCTGATGCCATGTTCAGTTCTCATTAGCATTATTCAAAGTTTAGTTGTTAATTAGGTTGACACTTCAATTACAATCATCATCTACAAGAGCAGTCAGGACTGCTTGCATAAAGAAACAAAAAGATACTCATTCTCGCATGTCTTTCTGACAGAACAAAGGCTGCCTTGGTGATAGTTTGTGTTTACAATGTTTTGTTTAAAGAATAAGTCTATTACTTTGTGTAGTATTTAGTGACTTAGATATTGCTTTATTAGGTATATTGCAACACAAAAGGATGTAGAAATATGTTTTCTATATAATTGGAGTTGATTTCCCGATGTCCCTCATGATGAAAATTAGGAGAGTGTGGACTGTAACTGGGTGTAAGTCCACTTATCTTTAAAGAATACTGTAATAATTTCAGAATAACATGATTTTTATCAAAGTATCTCTGAGTAAGAGTTATCTAAATCTAAATTTTCTTTTTTATTCCCCAATTCTGTATAATTAGCAATTGCCATTTGCCAAGCACAAAATGACAAACCTACTTAAACAAAAAGAAAAAAGTCAAACATTAAGATAGATATTTTAATTTTTCTAAAATTTTTTTCTTTTTTTTTTAAACTGCAGGTGCCTCCTAAGTG
The DNA here is from genome assembly GCA_025447955.1 of Psilopsiagon aurifrons. NCBI lineage: Eukaryota > Metazoa > Chordata > Aves > Psittaciformes > Psittacidae > Psilopsiagon > Psilopsiagon aurifrons. The sequence continues at coordinate 37,853 of JAOEHY010019278.1, read as the reverse complement.
GCGGTGTTACTTTTTTCCCTCCTTTTAAATGTTCTTATCATTGAGGACAATTCTAAAGGCAGCATAGCACTGAATTTATGCACACTTCTCAATTTTTTGGCAGTGGTAGCAGGTACTCCCATGGTGCATGGGAAATTATATAAGACAGTAATTTGACTTTAAAAAAAACCTAAAACTGAATAGAAAGTGGCCATTAAGAGTCTTTAAAAATAAGCCTTTGTAGCAGAAATAAAAAATATCCAACTGTCTCCATTCAAAACAAGTAGGTACATGTTATGAGTGAAAAAAAAAATCTGCAGAAAAGTGGCTCACATGCATTTTACTGTAAAATAATTAAGCTTATTTATGTCAAGAGGCCTTGGTAAAAAGAGAGCATAAACCAATTTGCATTAGCACTCTACCATCATCCCCTGCTTTCATTTCAATTAACAGACCAGCAGGTGCTCTTTGCAGTTAAAAAGATAAGCTATCAAGGAGGAGGATGAATTTTTGGCTGACCTGTAGACACCATGGTTTGCCTGCTGATTGGGTTCATACCTCGCTGTACCAATTTCTGAGGTGTTAATTTAACTGTTCCACTCTGTCGTGCAGGTCTCGGCCTTGAAAAATAAACTGAAAAAGCAGTCTACAGCTACGGGTCATGGAGTAGCCAAGGCCTTTCTTCGGGCACAGGCAGCGCTGTTTGGATCCTACAGAGATGCACTCAGATACAAACCAGTAAGACTTCTTCTTTACTTCTTTACTGATTTATGAGAGCATGGTCTCATTCATTGCAAGAAAAATGCAAAGTGTTTTAGCCCAGTCAAATAAAATGTTATAAATCTAACTCCATGCTAAGAATACATTGGCAGTTTAGAAGATGCTACCACCTCCTGACAATGAGTTATACTGAAAAATAAATACTCATCCAGCCAGCTATTTTCTTATTTGTATCACCTGTATAATTTATTTAGTGTAAAGTCAGATTGTATTAATGAAACTGCTAACATGCAGTTCGCCTGGTTTAATGTGGTGAAAAACTGAAGAGGCTGTACCTTTGACTCCATTGTTTTTCACGTCACTGGTCTAGAGACTTTGTTGTTTGAGGCCAGGTGCTTTTTATTTCTTAGCAGAAGCAGTATATGAGTCAAACAAGTGTCTTTTCTCTCATACGCTTATGTTGATTCCGCTGAGAAGTTAGGAAAAATGAAAATCCATTTCATCCCATCAGAACTTCAGATTTTGTATTTCAGCCATCTTCCTAGTAGCCAGTAGATGAATGTGCCATGCGCTTTCATCCTTTCTGGCTTATGAGGATGACACATATTGAGCCTATTAGTGAGAAAAGAGTTTATGAGAAACACGAGATTAATTTCATCAGTCAGTCCAGGTTCTTTTCTTATGGCATTTGCAAACTACTGATATAGTTCCATCTGAGGGGGAGGGAGGGTTGGTGTGGGGGTGTGGGGTTTTTTTTGATTTTGTTTGGGTTTTTTTGTTTGTGTGTGCATGTGTATTGCTTTTAGTTGGGCTTTTGGTTTGTTTTCTTTTTTCCTCCATTGATTGCATAGAAAAGAAGATATTTATGAAACCATTGTGGCCTGATAGGGTTTGTTTTGGCTTTTTATTAGATATGTTGTTTCAGAATATCTCAACAAGCAGAAGTCTGCTGGCAAATACTGGCATGTGTTGGGCTGGCATCAACTTGTCCAAAGACAAAGCATGTTTAAAAAAATAAATTACTATTTTGAGCTGTGTTCACATGGTTTTAGCTAATTTAGTATTTTACAGAAATTTTGTTCTGGATTAGTAGAAACTAAGAGGAGTTGTCCCATGATTGTTCAGCTCATTCTACATGGGCTTTTTCAACTCAATTTAATGCATTGTGAATTGGGAAGTTGAAAAAATCAAGTGACATTTGACTGTATCAGCACTATTTCTGAGGAATTGCAAAACCTGTGAACTCTTACTGCAAAGAAAATACTAACCTTTGCTTTGGAGGTTGCGGTGCTAGATCTAGTAAGGAAATCAAAGCCACAGCTATGGGCTTTATTTACATTTTTTTCAGGAGCTCAAATAGAATTCATGTTGAACATTTGTAGGTAGTATACTTAAATGAGAATATTTTCCTGTGTAGATTTGGAATACTTTTGCTATAAGTAAGCTTGCCAGATTCTCAGAATCGAGCACCAAGAGGTTTTGGGGTACCATTTTTAGGATCAGAAACATCTGATGAAAAATGGTATATTTGGATAGTTATTGATTGCTTGGAAGTTGAAAAATATGTTAAAGTGAGCTGTTTTCCTTAGAACAGTGTGATCTGTATGATTTTAACTTGAAACATGAAACAACTGTCATTAATATTCACTTTGAGTAAAGAACAGCTTTAATAGTGTCTGTACTCATCCAACACTTCACTCCAAACGCTGTTCATCACACTGAACACCCATTCTGTGCAACTGTTTGTTTTCAGCAGAGGACAGATTCTCCTTGGTATAGCAATATGTCTTGAGCAAACGTCTAGCAATTATTGGAAAAAGAAGTGATTGGTGAAAGGAAAAATGGGAAGCTTCAGGGGTCTTGAAAGGAGTTCATGGGACTCCAAAAGACCATATGGAAAATTTGACTACTTTAATTCAGACAGGAAATTTGACATATAATAGATAAAGGTGATCATACATTTTTGTGTAATATATGGTAATAAAAAAAATTAACTTGGTAAAGTTTTCCAATAAAAGTGAAATAGTCATTTTTTTCTGATTTCAACATGATATTGAATTAAAGAAATTGCTCAAATTGATATAACTGCAAAAAGTATTTTTGTAATATACTATACCTTAAAAAATACTGCATAATAGGAGCTGATCTATGGAGTAAAACACTACTGACATCCCCACAGTGTGCATTTCTAGGTTTATTGTGGTTCTTATTTTAGTCTGATGTTGAATACTGAATACCCGTGACTAGATGGAGCTCAATTTGTGCTTTAGTTTTTAATCCAGAAGGAATCCAGTTAGGGGAGGATGGTTGAACAAATTGCTTCACTGTAATATGGTGAATGACCAAAACATAATCCATAACAAAATATCATTAGTGAATAATGTTTTCGTATATAGTCTCTTACATGTAGAGGACTGCAATCCATTTTGAGACGTTGGGTGAGATGCTGTGACAGGTGAATATGCATGGACTTTGGTGGATGGTTTCTGTCAGTGGCAATGAGGTCATGCAAATTGTTTTGGTATAAGGAGCCCCAGTATGTAGAAAGGCAAGTGGTCAGTGCATGGCTGTACTCACCCAGCTAGCAGCTGCAGTGGGAGCCATTGTTCCATCTGCAGCATCAGTGATCACAGTTTTGACCACAAGAGTAAACCTACTGAGGCATTGCTATTCTGAGATAAATCATAGAATCAAAGAATAATTAGGGTTGGAAAGGATCTTAAGATCATCTAGTTACAACCCCCCTGCCATGAGCAGGGACACCTCACACTAAACCATGCCACCCAAGGCTCTATCCAACCCAGCCTTGAACACTGCCAGCAATAGAGCATTCACAGCTTCCCTGGGCAGCCCATTCCAGTGCCTCACCACCTTTACACTAAAGAATTTCTTCCTCATATCCAATCTAAACTTCCCCTGTTTCAGTTTGAACCTGTTACCCCTTGTCCTCTCACTA